>CM067369.1:177141126-177186126 GCA_034401795.1 Chaetoderma sp. LZ-2023a | reverse complement strand
AGATTTAATGTCAACTAAACCAGATCTGCATTGTGACCTGACAAATGAAAATAGTGACCTGACAAATGAAAATAGTCTGGAAGTTGGCGATCCAACTAAACTCACAAATGAACCATGCAGTGACCTATTGCTGGATTTTTAAAATGAAATCAAAGAAATTAAGAGAGATTACCAGGAATTAAAAACTCAGGTTCATAACCTACACTCCACAAATGACAAAGAGAACAACAGTAACCAGAGCATGTAGTGAATAGCACACACATTGTTATCTGAAACCTAAGATCAAACTAAGCACAAAGTAACTCAAAGCATAAGCAGCTACTGTCAAACACAAAAGAAATCAATTTGCAGACCACAGACCCAGCCTATGAGGCATGCACAAGGCTGGCTATCTTTAATTCACTCAAGCACTAATACAGCACTAATACAGCAATCAAAATCTTAGTCATCGGCCGCTCAAAATTAAAAGAAAATTTAGTGGCAGATATATGACCACCGAAACTAACGACATTACCATATGATCTTACGGAGGTGCCAGAATCAGTGAAATTAACGATAAATTAGATGAATTTCTTACAGCTAAATCATTTAATACAATTGGCATCCATGTTGGTAGCAATGTTATTGGAAGGCGGTAAGTGTGCGATATGATTAACGACTATGACTCACTAATAGAGAACATCAAATTACTGGCACCCAGCATTCAAATGTGTGTATCATCTCTGCTGCCACAACCCAACAACACATACGAGAATAACACTGTGTATGAATTCGATAATATGTTAGCATTCCTTGCATCATGGTATAATGCAATCTTTATAGATAATAACGAATTGATTGAAAATATGTGTAATACGTCGCCGCTGTCTGTATAGGTCGCCCAGCAAAGATGATCCATGTCTGGCCATGTGCTAAGGGTGCCAGAAGAGACACCAGCAACAGAGAGCCTTTGAATTCGCCCTACTTGGAGCCAGCAAATACAAAGCCATGAAAGGACCGCATTGCATAAATCTGCTAAGCGTGCTACGGGGTGACCTCAAGAAAGCAGGACTCGGTACACTCAAGTCAAGAATGGACCTGAGGAAGCTCAGGATTTCGGCCGAGGACAAGCCACAGTGGGCAAAAACGAAGATGGTCTGATTGCAGTTGTAGGATGTTTCTACTACTACAGCCCCAGAATAAAGTAATCATACATACCGAATTGTTTACAAACCAGTATGGCGAAGCAAATGATGAGCTCTTCAGACGGTGTACGAGTACTTTCAGTAAACATAACAAACTATCTTGAAACTAACCACTATCTAAGTCAAGATTGTCTTAGAGCTAAGAAGACAACGTCAAAGAGCAATGCGTCCGTCAACTATCTACTTCTGAAGCTTCCATACCCTTAACAATAAGTGACGGAAGTCGCTAAGGAAATCAGTGTACCTCTCTGCATCATTTTAATAAACCTTTAGAGGAGGGTATGTTACCTACCATTTGGAAGACTGCTGATGTATGCCCTATTTGCAAAAAGGGATGTATAAGTGACCCTAGCAATTATGGACCAATCAGCCTAACATGTATCCTGTGTACAGTTTTAGAGTCTTTAATGCGAGATGAAATCATCAATTTTATTGAAACAAATGACGTCGTTTTCAAATGTCATTACGGGTTTAGAAATAACAGATCATGCAAAACACAACTTATGGAATACATCGAGTACATTACTTCTAAATTAGACACAGGTGACTCGATAGACGCAATATATTTAGATTTCTCGAGAGATTTTGACAGCGTCCCACATATCAGGTTACTTATGAAACTAAACAGTTATGGCACTGGGAATATGACACGACAGCGGAATGGGCAGATATTACTAGTGGCGTTCCACGGGATGAGGGGTGGGGGGTGGGGTGGGGGGTGAGTTGTTATTGGACCTATCCTGTTCCTAATAAACGATTTGCCTGATTTAGTTACATATTATTGCAAAATCTTTGCAGATGATGAGAAAATATATGATAATCCTCTAACCCATCACATACAAGATAACATTAACAAAGTATGTAACTGGGCACACACATGGAAGCTAATCCTCAACAGAGCTAAACCCACGTTTTACATTTTGGCAGAAACAACTCAGACCTATGTGACAGATTCCACCGAAATACAGACAATCTCAAAGGACCTGGGAGTGTATATAGACGAATGCTTAACATTTGACATACATATCAATACTATTATGTCTAAGGCCAGCCAAATACTAGGAATCATAAAGAGAACATTTCGCCACATAAATCCTAACATCTTCATTTGACTTTCTAAATCCTTGGAGAGACTAATACTAGCATACTGTAATTGCATCTGGTCGCCCAGCTCCAAAAGACAATCCCAAATAATAGAACGGGTCAAGCGCAGAGCTACAAAAATTATACCAGAAATGAGAAATTACATCTATTCATAAATACTTACCATGCTAAACATAAGGGCATTAGAATACAGGCGCATTCGTGGGGACCTAATTGAAACATATAAAATCATACACAACCAATACAACATTGACTAAAAATACCTTCATCACACCATCCACCAATACTCAGACTAGGGAGCACAAGCGTAAACCATTTTTCCTTTTCAAACCAGATGAGGATGTAAGGGCACCTACTCTTGAAGTATTTAAAATAAAAGTAGACTATCGCTATATGGGAATAATCCATAACTATGACTAGAATAATGAATCGGTACAATAACAAGCCATGTTATGTTCTGGCATATGGTATGTCGATGCTGATGATGATGGTGATGATACTGATGTTGATGATGATGGTGGTGGTGGTGGTGGTGGTGCTGCTGCTGCTGGTGATGATGATTATGAAAAACACACCTTACTTCTACGGCTAAGTTGGGATACGTTATCGCGTACTCTGATGCGCGCACTTTTACTCTCGCTTGAAGTAGGAGTAGAATTGTACCACGTGATACCGTACAGTGACACTCTGAAATAATATAACATGTTTCCAAAACAACACACGCACGCACGCACGCACGCACGCACGCACGCACGCACGCACGCACGCACGCACGCACGCACGCACGCACGCACGCACGCACGCACGCACGCACGCACGCACGCACGCACGCACGCACGCACGCACGCACGCACGCACGCACACACACACATTTATACATATACAGAAAATTCAACAGAACATTTTTACAGCGTTTTTTAATTGTATGAACTAAATCGAGTCATTCATGATGTAATTAGTTATGACGTCAACCTACTCGTCACGTAGTTTATTATAACGTCGTATGATTGACTGAGAAACCGGAGTCTTCCAGTATACGAACAAATATTCGAACTATTTTAATAGTTCTGTCGACTGCTTAATAAAAACGAAATATCATCGATAAGGGTGTAAGAAAGTGAATGGTTTGTTGAGAAAATCTATGATTGACACCTTTACACCATAGGGCCCAAATTATTCGATTAAAAACGCCACGCAGTTTATTTATTGCTACTATACATTTCCTATTGGAGACACCTTGGGCAAAGAAAAGCAGATTTCTCAAAAACGGATCAGGCTACCCTATGTTTTCATCGGCATGGCTCATCAACGCCACGTACTCATGTATGGAAAAGGATACAAATATTAAATCAGGTATGCCTACATGACGAATAATTTGATTTTGTTTTACCAGCACTACGTAAATGTGACTCAAGTTCGAGGGATACCTGCTACACACTGGAGACGTTGCCTACCAGGCAATCTATTTAACTTACAGGTGGACCTCTATTTTACTCGTAAGTCTACAGTTTCCATAGCTATGTAGTGGACCTTTCCAGAGTAATGATGTCATATGATGTCATAATCAACTAAACGACGTGTAGGATGACGTCATAATCATTACGTCATAAATGATTCTATGCTTTAACTCGTAAAAGTCCGACACGTTATACAAACTTTATGTTTACTATTTAATAAACATGCTGTTGAATATATTGAAACTAATTTGACTGGGCGCTGTTTCTGCCATAGGCAGCAAAAGCACACGGTCAAATTATTTTCAAAATATTCAACAGCTTACCTGTATAGTTTTCTGGAAATTGATAGTCAGGGAGTTCAGAGATCGATCGATCCCAACACGATCGAGGGGTGGGCTGAGCTTAGCTACGGATGGGCGGGGTCTTGCTAAAATGGAAAGGGCCATTAGGTATTCTATCATGCAAAGTCTTGTACGTATGGTGCTCTATCCTCGGTCTCCGCAGTTCCTGATACGGCAGCAGAAGATGTATTGCTAACTTTTTCAGAATTTATACATCTTTTCAATCCCATTTATGATCCTAATCCGAATCAGTTTTTAAATCCAGTTTTCGACAAAAGATTGGAAATCCTAGTATATGTAACGTTATTCTTCAAAAATCCGAACCAAATCTGATCAACAGTTTCCTGGGAATTCATTGATCCGTTTTGGAAAAATGATCCGAACCCAGATGTGTGTACAGCCCCTATCAAGGCCACGGAATGGAAGTCATATTATACCATGTAATTATACCTAATTGTATTTTTAAATCAACATACGTAAACAGAAATTCATCTTTGCGATCAACTGGTGAGCTTAACGTTGATCTTAATAATAGGTATTTCTTATTTTTCTAGATTAACATATATTTGCAACATACAGTTTAATAGCATTTGAATAGTTGTTGATCTACAATATCAATTGTTTAAGTTGAACTTATTTATGTGTCCTGACTCATTTAATCAACTACAACACCATGCTAGGAACATACCAGCACGAGACTCTAGATCAACTACAACACCATGTTAGGAACATGCCAGCACGAGACTCTAGAAAATTTAAAGAACGAGAAGGTGATCAATTTTTCTTTAACTCCATGTATTGAATTCAACAAGTCATTAACAATTTTAGCATTTGATGATGAGTAAACCTGGTTATTCTCTGTTGAAACAACGAGTTTCCAGCTATGACAGTTCTCTTAGGCCCGATTTATAAGTCGAACATCTCTTGTGCCGTGCCAGCTAAATCTGCCTGAAAATAACAGAGTCCACTGCATAAATCAACCAGTCGTCATTAGCGCGGCGCGACAGAAAGTTCGACTTATAAAACGGGCCTAACATATCTTTAAACAATACTATGCAGAATTAAATATGGTTTAACAGATAACATGTGAGCCATTGTATAGTTTAAACACGTCTATTTACATTGAAATATAAAAATTCGGACTTAATATGTCCAGTTTAACAAAGACCACTTCACGCGGTAAGCAGCCCTTGCTGGACTGCTTTGGACAGTTATGAACGATTTACCTTTGATAGACGCAGTCGTACTTTTCTGAAGATGACTCTGATCTTGCTATTCTGATAAATTATGGTAATTCACCAGCGAGGTAATGCACCAAAGGAATTGATAGGCCAGCATGCAACATTCCATTAACTGTTCGCGTACATAGACGGAAACTGCGGAAAGAATACATAAACAGGAATTGGTCAAACGATAAGCACAGTAAAAACTTGCATACATAAGAAATCTAAGCCGTTTAAGCTAATCATGCTAAAACACAGCTTTGGTTCACGAATTATTTTAATGGTCGCTGTACCATGATCGAATAACTATGTCTTGTGGTTGTGACTGCTTTGTAAACTCGGTAAACTTGAAAATTCATGGAGAGAGATATTAAATACGTGGCTGAATATCAAGCCAGAGTTATTAGAGTTATGTCTACATGATCTATTATCAATTTACTGAATTTTCGTATGAGTAATCTGCTAAATGCATTAACCAAATTATCCCCATTCTCCTGTATTTGGTTGAAGAATCCACAGTTTACGTGACTTCGTACCATCAGTGAGAATTAAACATGTAACCTTTATAATTTGCATAGCTGACAAACGGCCTTATTGAAAACATAATACGTTTAAAAAATCTACCATCCTCATTATGCTCAACGAATATGCTTACATAATACTTTAACACCACAATTTCTGCAATCGATGTGTCGTTTTGCAGATAGTGTATCGCTTTTGTGTATCAGTATAAAACTGCATGAAAATGCCCTTCCAGGCAAACGAGATCAATTTAATTAAAATCTGTGAACGGCCTCTCGCTTTCGCTATACTTTAGAGACTCTAGCTCTCGCCGAGTGTAAGTGCCTAAAGAGCTAGCCATGTAGATGAACCTCTAGCTCTCACCATTAATATGCCCCTCTAGCTCTCACCATTAATATGACCCTCTAGCTCTCGCCATGTGTATGAGCCTCTAGCTCTCGACACGTATAACAGCATCTAGCTCTAGCCATGCGGATGAACCTCTAGCTCTCGCCATGTATAGGAGCATCTAGCTCTCGCCATGTATAGGAGCATCTAGCTCTCGTCATGTGTATGAGCCTCTAGCTCTCGGCACGTATAACAGCATCTAGCTCTAGCCATGCAGATGAACCTCTAGCTCTCGCCATGTATAGGAGCATCTAGCTCTCGCCATGTATATGAGCCTCTAGCTCTCGCCACATATAAGAGTCTCTAGCTCAGACCATGCATTGTGCCTCACCACATATAAGAGCCTCCAGCGCTGGGTATGCATTATACCTTGGCACATATAAGAGCCTCTAGCTCTGGCTATGTATTATATCTCACCACATATAACAGCCTCTAGCTCTGGGCATGCATTATGCCTTGCCACATATAATAGCCTCTAGCTCTGACCATGCATTCTGGCTCGCCACATATGAGAGCCTCTAGCTCTGGCCATGCATTATGCCTCGCCAGATATAAGATCCTCTAGATCTGGGCATGCATTATGCCTCGCCACATATAAGAGCCTCTAGCTGTGGCCATGTATTATAGCTCGCCACATATAAGAGCATCTAGCTCTGGCCATATACTATGGCTCGCCGCATATAAGAGCCTCTAGCTCTGGTCATGCATTATGCCTCGCCACATATAAGAGCCTCTAGCCTTGGGCATGGATTATGCCTCGCCACATATAAGGGCATATAGCGCTGGCAATGTATTATGTCTTTAGCTCTCACAACGTAACATAGCAGTGTTGAACACCCAGTTCTCTCAGCAGTGAACGTCAGAAAAACAATTTCTGATACACACAGATTTACAACAAATCCACCACAGCTCGCCCATAAGGCATCGGTGTAAATAGTTTTAGTAAATAACTCGTATCTGACTAAATCAGTTTCGTTCATTTTTAGTAAGACACTGGCCCGATAACACAGATCATCAATAGCTTTATCACTCCGGAAAACATTGATACACACATGCACGAAGCTGGTGCGCATACGCATGCGCACAGACTACGACAAAGTACTTTAATATTTGATAATAATAAGCGGCAAATTTAGACAAATATAGTAATGCAATAAGCGATGCCCTTGATCGCAGAAGGCTAATAGGGTTGATAGGTTATTAATAACTAATGCAATTTGACGCCACAATTACAGCTCTCATCTCGATAGCAGTATATTATGTCATCATAGACCTATATACTCTTGTTCAATGCGAATGATCAAGTATTCCTGGTATTTGGTTTGGCTACGCCATAATATATAAACACCTCACATTGTAGGTGTGTAACCCTTTCCACACCGATATTATACAATACTAGACAATAAAACTGGTAACATACATGAACACATCCTTGTAAGGCAGCCCAAGTGGCAACACGTGAAAACATAAACAATAAATATTACTTTCCATGATTGAATGTTACTATGCTCTGTGCAAACCTATATACACCATATTGAGGCGTGACCTTCACGGTATTTCATACCCGTGTCTCATTATGTCTATATTGGCACAGGTTTCCATTCACTCACAGCTAGGCCGATACAAAATGATACAAATAAGTTCAACTTATTAAATTGGCATGTGCTTAATACAAAAACATATCGTGATTAATCTGTATGCAGTTATGATAGTACTTATCTTTGTCGGTAGCGTTAGCACTCGGTCACCAAATGCCCAATTTGTATCAAGGAAAGCGGACACCATGATCTCAACCGGCGCTGTGACGATGTTGTCATGGGCTTCATTTGATGGGGAACAGGGGGGACATGTCCCCTCCACTTTTTGAGGTGGGTGGGGGGGGAGGGTGGAGGATAATATATGTAATGTCCCCTCCACCTTTTATAGGAGTTTCAGAAAATGCAAACAAGGAGTAAATCGTAACATTTGGCTATTGATATTGTTCCGTCCATATTATTGTTTCTGTGGATGGGGAGCTTGAGGTCTCACATCACAGTGCAGCAACGCTGGAAGAACATAGAGTTATATTCCAGCCCCTTCACATTCAATAAGGGAAATGTTTCCACAAGTGGAGAATATCCCCGACTCTTGCTAATCTCGCCTACCAGTTCTTGAGAAGCAGGATGTTATTTTAGTGATCGCAGGCGGTTAACAGCATGGCTACGCTCAGCAATGACACAACATCGTTTAAACCATGTAATGATCTGTAATGTCCACAGTGACAAATTTGAACTGATCAACTGCTAGCAGATAGCTGAGTAGTTTATCAAATGTACCGATTCTCGCCATAAGCTGTTTGGTAAATTTTAAATGTATGAATGTAAACAGAATCTACTTCTAAACACTTCTGAACACAAATTTGCTAGAGAAGGTCTAAGAACTAAATGACCAAAATGTGGATTAGATTTGTATGGTATTTTCAACTGACATGTAGATGGATATAGTTAAACGTGTCTATAATGGAGAGTCGGATAGAAGGATGATAACTAAAGACATATTTTCACTTAATCAAAGTCATTATTCGCCTTAGTAAAGTGATTTTTGGAGCCAATAGATGTCAGTTCTTTAACTTTAAGTTTGTTAATAGTATTATTACAGCGGTTGTATGTGTGCATGCGGGTATGGGTAATATTTACTGCGGTGCTTGGACACGAGTTGTATTACAGATGTCATCCATGCAGTCACTGTAGCTCGTGGGGTAGTATGGGGCCGTTCCAGTGTCTGGTGTCGACTCGGCGCGCCGCAAATGCACGACGAATGATGACGCTGGTTACCTTCCGGTCTCGGGGTTATGGATCCCGTGCGATACTGCCCTATGGGTAACAAAGACCGGATCCTAAGGCTGGTAGAACTCAATCGGTCCGGTGGGGTCGTGTGACCATCGTCGCGAACATTAAACACTACAGTTTCATCCCAAGAGTTTGTGTCACCAGTATGCCTGTCCATAGCAATTGTGTGATCTATGGACTTACAAGATTTGATTTGGTGACTTAATTAACATAAGCCTATACAATATTTTTACCTAAACAGACCGTCAAGTATGCTAGGTAATTATAATGAGCATACGACAATACAAGCCATAGAGACAGTCTGATGAACCTTTGAACGTCGGGCTCCCGGAGGTACCACACAGACTCGTAGGTCCGCAGAGGAATCCCCGTAAGGGAGGCTTCCGCACACGAGATAACTAATAAATTTAATATAAGCTATTATACCTCTAAGCTGAAAGGAAAGAAAACTATCTTTTGTAGTGTCGGAAAATCATGTGCCTCACGCGGGCACTAGTCCTAGCGCTAGTTTGGGTGAGGAGTATTATCCTTGCATGGGCCGTCGTCACTGAATCCTTGCGAGAGGCAAGTACCTAGCGCGGGCCTCCGTCACAGGAAAATGTCACCATCGCTTAAAGCAGGGGTGTAATACTGGCAGAAAAGGCTTACTCCAATATTTAACCAAAATGCTGTAAAGAAAAGATCATACTTAGTGAAATTATGATGATAAGGCTGCGTGCTGTTTTACGTGAAGACAGGATGAGCGATTCCCGCAGGATTCCCATTTCAGGATTCCCATGTCACAGTCTTATGTAGTTTTCAATATGCTGAATTAGTAGTTGCTGCTTCTATTTATGCGGGCTTTCTTCTATGCCTAACCTTACATTGAGTCTTTAGAGACAAGAACTATTTTAGGCCGCAAATGGCTGGCATCTACCTAGCTTTTAGATACGGCTGTCATTGAGAATGGATGCCCTAAGACATCAATACTGAAGACAGCGCGCATACATGTTACTTGGCCAGATCTCAGAACTGGGTAAGAATCCGGAAATTTCGCCCCGTAACCATATAAAACGTCACAGGACATTGGTTACTTTTCACAAAAGCATTTTTAGGCAACTGATCTATCGTTATGGTGGAGGTAAGAGAGATGAATACCCGTTGTGAATGTCCTTCCCGTGAGGGCGTGGCAGATCTTAATATCATGCCCAGACATTCTTACGGAATTTGGTGGGGATGCGCATCTCGCCCGTCACCAAGTCCTATGGAGCTAACCTTTTAAGCTGACGTTAGGTTTAAATGCAAGTTGCCTAGTTATGCACTGCGGTGCGGGAGGATTGATCAGCAGATAAAAGAAAAATAATAATTAAGATATGTTTTAGCAGTGCTTCCTACATTGGCAAAGGTAACTAACTACTAAGTATCTGAAAATACGTGGGGAATGTGTGTGACACCACACCCTGGTCATCACCTCTCGGAAACCCCAATAGGTTCTCAGGGTCGGATCAGTCCATGGTGCGGATAGGGGCATCCAAACAATTAAGAAGCCATACGGCTTAGGGGAACATGAAGAGAGACAATAACTTAGAAATATGAGGCCCACTAGGTATGTTGGCCAATCTTACACAACCTTGCCGGAGCACGGGGCTAAATTATCACAACTACCGGAAAAGAGGCATACAGTATGCGTCTCCTGCCGAAGAGATTGCCTCTCATCATTTTAAACCTATCCTATCGAGCTGAATAGAAAGGATTTTGGTCGGTAGCATGCGGGGCTAAACAGAGTTATAGCATGGACAGTGACCTCAGTGAAAGATTGATGGTGGCAGGAGAATGTGCTGCGTATACGAGTGTTGCTGTATAGTGTTTCCTACGTGCATTGCTGTCCTATATTTTTCTATAACTAAACAAAACATATAAACTAATGGCCACTTGCCATATAGAAAACTAACCAATTTAACAATACCATGTAAAATGATCAGAATAATATATAAAGTACAGGTTGAGGAACCTACTACGGTGCGATTAGTAAAAACACCTTACAGAAAGTAAGAATACCTATAAACAGATACAGAAATTATAACTAGCGGTCCTATGACCGTTACGGTGCCTTTTAGTCATCGGGACCGTTTATACATATACTGTATAATTATTAAAGATGTAATTATCTGAATAATTAAAATGTCAAGTATAGTTACTCGAATAATCGGTAGCCATTCTTAAGCATGGGCTATCGTGTTACTGAAATTGATACGCCATCCTTGGTTTGACGTGAGTTGATGCGTTCTCCGGAAGCTGGAAAGCTCCCGCATGCAGGTTTACGCAAACAGGATTCCCGCAAGCAGTTCATGACGGGAGCGGATCGAACTCAGGACTGTAATCACAAAATAGAATGTCTGACGAGTAGTCAGTAAGAGATACAATCACATTACTGCTAAGACGAAAGTTCCCATACACCGATGGTACAGATGGAAGTTGCCAACAACCCGATCATAAGCGGGGGTTGTTGAATATGGATGAAGATACATAACTAAGCTTATGGTGTGGGGTACGTCAGTTAGCTCTTAAGACGTACTGGGCAAAGTTTACTTGCTGTGGTCGAAAAGTTTAGGTAAATCTGCACGACATCAGTGCGGGACTGTTGAATAATCACTTTTGGCGTGGCCAAAAGATCCGGTGAGTCATCCACTAAAGAACATCGCTTCCTGTACATCTGTTGAATCACATTTTCAGGCCGGGAAAGGCCTGACCGCAAGTTGGTGTATCGAGTTAGTTCTTGATGTTTTCTTGAACAATATTCGAAAGTTCAAAAAATGCTCCCACTCAAACGGGAGATACAAAATTGCTTTAGTGTGTTGGTGGGTTGGATTACTGCAGTGGCTACGGAAGAGAACACTTCGAGACTGACGTCATCTGCTTAGTGACTGTCTTGCTGGTAGTAGCCTGAATACAGATCCAACCTATTTTTGTCCCCTGGTCGAGGATGCTCTCGGGGTCTGAATTTCGTCTCCTAGTATAATACTCGTGACGTCATAGGCGCAGGCTCCAATCAATCATCGGACGAGCAATAGCCAATCAGCGCGTAGCTAATAATAACGCAGTCGAATGTTCTAGAACATTCTATAAGTTCTGCGTACACGTGGTTACGACGTCACGGCAATATTTTGAAGATAATCAAAAGGGGTTTTCCGTGGATAACTCAGCCATTTCTTAACCGATTTCGAAATGGTTTACAGATTCGGAAAGCCCGTCGAATTCTGGTCTTGATTAATGCCAGTTTCGGCGGGAAAAAGTAACTAAAACGGAGTACAATGTACCTACTCGCTACACTAAATGCGCCATCCTATCGTGGTCATAAATTACGCGCTCTGGCAAAAATAGTATTAAGCGCGCTATGCGTTTTAACGAACTTAGTCGTTTTTATAACGCGATCTCTCTCATAGGCTCATATAGGCTTATAGGTCAGGGAACGAATCCAGGATGGGCGGTGCGTACCCAGCTTAGCTGGTATGGCCGGTACTTGACCAGTCGATCTGAACTACACCACCCCTCCTAGTTTGACATCTGTGGCAAACGATCACGCATTGCGGATCGACGCACGGACGTACGCTAGGCGGGCATTATAGACCTCCCGTGGCTGGAGAGGAGTAGTGACGCAAAAGACGCGTATTTAAGAGACAGAGCACATAGGGGTGCCAAAGAGGAGAGGGGAGGCATACTTTTAGTTTTAATTTTTTACCTGGAATTATTTTTCCAGGTCTTTTCTTTTTTTTGTTTTAATATTTTGGCGTGTGCTTTCAACTTTTTTTAGCTAATGATTCCTAAACAATAGCTCGCATGGGTGTTCTCTATGGGCGCGGATAATTATTATCTCCGCAGAGAACACCCAAGCTCCAACGTACCACAATTTAAGTTAAGATATATAATGATATATATATAATAATATATAAAATACATGTACATATTTGTCCACGTAACATACCCTTACAGGATATTTTAAAACATTACTACCGAATTACTTGCACACCCCAGGTAAATAAAGGGGTACGCAACACGTATCTTAGTTTAAAATATTTGCAGCCCGTTATAGCGGGTCCGCAACGGGCAGCTCTCGCTGACCCCATAGCTGTCCTGACATCTAATACAGGAAGAAAAATAATAAGAAAAATGGAATATAATAATAACTCAAAAGTTAGTTTATCAGGCAGCCTCAGCATAGCAGAGACTGCATGACGGGATTATGACATTATTGCACTGCAGGGTGTTGTACTCTTCACGTTGCACACGACGTTTTTACAACACTGGAGCCCGCAGTGCTCATTTTGTGTGGAACAAAGCTGGGCAACTAAGTTGCGCAGTTGTGTCGGATAACCGTAGTCATCCCAGGGACGGAATTCAATTGATCTAACATATATAATAAAAAGAAAAGTATTTAAAAAATAAATAAATAATTAGTAATTTTCCATGAGTCGCACCACTGATGTTCTGCTGTATCACAAACGATCAAACCTCTGCTGAAAAATTTCCCCACTGAGTCTGGGTCCCGCGACTGACGGTGGTTGGTCGTGGTGGATGAATTATTATTGCTGAGATGCGTTCATTATCACTGGCGCTTTCGGAAATATCTGAAATGATATTTGCGGGAATATGAGCGTCTATAATGTCTCTCACAGTTACTGCGGATGCTAGAATGTCTGTTCGTACAGCTGCGGTAGTGCTGGTTGGTGTTGAGGTGGTTGATGCTGCATCTTCGTGATGGTCGTGGTGGCTGAGGTGGTTGTCGTTGCGATGGCGGTGAGTCAGATTGTAGGTCGAGGCAATGATGCAGGAGCGGATGCGGCAGGTGATGACATCTTCCAAGACTTGGCGTACTTTAAGAGGCGATTTGCAGTGATATTGGGCACGGGCTGGATGTCCTGCGTGTGAACGATACGTCTTTTCCCCGTGTATGGTCGTTCAGGCCTAGTCCCCTTCCTGATGACTGGATCACGAAGACTGGGAAGTGGATGCTGGATGACACGGGTTGGAGTGATGCTTATGGATGTAGGCTGCGATGGTCCCGGTCCTTCGTCTATGGTCAGGTCAGGAGGAGATGGGGACTGTGGGTAGCTTGGGATCTCCATCTCCGTAGGCGTCGTGATAACTACCGATATCAGCTGACTGGCCATGATCGCTTCGGACACTATGTGTGCGGATGTAGTGGTTGTAGTTCTGTGGCTGGTTACGGGTGCAAGTGCTGCCGGACTGGATTCTGCGGAGGATTTATGCTTCTTGCTCCGTTTCAGGACCAGTGTGGATGTGGTGACTTGAGGTGGCATAGTGCTCCCTGACGTGGCTGTGGGTAGCATTTCACGTCTAGATGCCGCTATATTGGCCACAGTAGCCGTGGGAGGACGATGACTATCGACTGTGGTATTCTTCATGTGGGCCATCTTCTCGGTCAGGAGAGCTTTAACTGGTAACCGAGATTCAAAACGTGTGGCTAAAACAGCATGATCCTCGTTTTCTTCCCCGGGAACTAATGTTACTTCTAACACACGGTGATGATGATGGAGCACATGGGTCACTCTGTGCCGGGTAGCGGCATAGAGATACTGACACGTTACGCAGAAGGCTGTCAGGAGGAGATGATCCTTGTTAATATGAAGTGTGCAGTCGGAATTTCTCGTAAAAGTTCTGGTACAGGGTTCTCCGCTAGCTAATAATGAGCTGCACGGGAATCCTTCTGAAACTGGTACCGATTCTTCTTCAGACAACGCTAAATCTTCGAGGGGTGACATCTCGTTCCCGCATGGTAGTTGGCTGCGGGAACCTTATTAAAACCTAAAACCCTATCTCTTCATTTTTAACTTTCCAGGCCAAGTATTGTAATAATGAACTAATAATAATAAAGAACAGCAGAATTTAGTTTTTGCCACGAAAGAAGCCTAATACTGTTTGTTCTTCCCTGGTCTTGAGTTTTGATGGGAAGACGAAGTTTCAGAGCGCGCTTCCTCCTTTTATACTATTTAGTGACGTCATAGATGGCGGATGACCACACCTGGAAGTTTGGTAGGTGATTCTGTCAGCCTTATTTGGAAAGATTTTCTTTTTCCCGTTCTGATCGTCACAGGATCAATTCCTCCCATATAAAGGGAGTACTTCTAATTATAAGAGGAATGGCTCACTAACTTAGTCTTACTTTAGCGCAATTAAACCTTTCCGATCAACATAAAAACAGGGTACTACTTATTCCTGAGGGCCTACACCTTTTAATTAGCGTGATGCAGTTTTACAGATTGGTTGCTTATAAACTAGCCTGTTTCAATTTTAGGCTGGAGCACCCGATGGGGTGTGTGGGAACCTGGTGACGTCAGCGGTAATTACCCTCGACTCACCCTCGCCACTCCTCCATCACGCCGTGGTAGTCGCATATTTGGGCGGCTCTTTGGTTTAAAGTGTTTGATCCAATTTACTGGAAATAGCAGTAAAGGTCACGTGGCCTTTGGAAACACGTGGTTGATCGGAAACATATGTGCGGTTTAGGGCGATGGCCGAGATACTGTTGCTGAGGTGTAGTCTTTTGCAGATGCGAGATATGGAAATATATATATGTTATATCAAGATCCCTGTGTAAAAATAGTGTCACTTTTTGCTCGGGTTCTTAAACATGCATCTTATAGTTGTCTGTAAAGGTAGTTCTCAGGCCGTGTTGATTATGGACTAGAACGCAGAGAAGAGAATTTTTGAAATTCTCTCTGTAATTATACTGTTAGAGTTTTTATGCCGCTTTATCAGCCCGTGCGTTAATGATTAGTAGCACGGTAGAGCAGTTGTGTTCTTAATAAAAAATATAACAGTAAAGCTGTAGGTAATTTGATGTGTGGTTTAAACAGATCTATTCAGGCGGTAGATCAAAGTTACTGATCCCGACAAGATAGCTTGGGTTTTTTCGATCCGAGCGTGGGGGCTGCCAAGCATTCTCCTCGATGGGTAGAACTAGCTCCGTCTCCGCCTAGACCAGACATATTAATACCATTCAATAATGGTTAAATTATGGTACAACTCGGAAGTGGGTGCACACAGTGTTACAATTTACAATACCGTTGTTTGGGGATTGTGAATACAGTCAACCTGTATGTCTATGTTCCTGACATGTTGGTGATTTGAGTTTGATACACGTGGCTGGTTATCTATGGATGATACTTGCGCTGTGGTGTAGGTGATGTTTTTATGGCCGCCAGGTGCGGGAGGGGGGGGGTAAGGCTGCATGATGTCAACTTTATCGAACCTTGATGGTATTTCGCTCTGTAATGGCCGAGCCCGTGGGCGGGACAGAGTTACTTTAGAGCACAGCTGACCTGTCAGATGCTGTCGTAACGTTGATCAATCCATTATCGAGTTCAACTTTTCGGTAGTAACATCCTACTCGTGACTGACGACAATGCGGGCATCTTGCTCTCTTAATAATATCGACTGTTACTATGTGTAAATGATGTATGTAATTTTGGCTGTTTCCATATGATGTTGTGATAGAGAGAAGGGAGGGCGAACGTTGGACAAACATTCCTCCCGTGACGCGTACTGTAGATGGCTGTAGTGCAATCCTTCTATCCATATGATCAGTCCTCCCATAACTAGATAAGATGGGGTGTGCGGGAGATTTGTTGGCTGGTGTTTTGTTGATGATAATGTTGTTGTCGGGAGGTCGGGCTGCCGTATGATGCAAACGTTAAAGCGAAGAGGGCGCATTCCAGTTTTCCACGCTGGTGAACGCCGAGTCTGTTGTTATTGCCGGAGTGTTGGTCGGTGCGGTGTGGGATGCCACCTCCTCTGTAGCAGCAGTCTCTCTCATATCTGAAGATTGACGGTCA
Organism: Chaetoderma sp. LZ-2023a; assembly: GCA_034401795.1. Lineage (NCBI taxonomy): Eukaryota > Metazoa > Mollusca > Caudofoveata > Chaetodermatida > Chaetodermatidae > Chaetoderma > Chaetoderma sp. LZ-2023a. The sequence goes on along the minus strand of CM067369.1, from coordinate 177,169,248 downwards.
ACAGACGACGAGTGGAGTGTGAAATGGGCTGGGCCGGTGATGTCTGAACTTGGTGTATAGATGAGGGATGCGAATTGGAGTGATGGCGAGGATGGGACTTCTGGAGTCTGGAGAGGGTGTCGCTTGGGAGGGGCGTGGGTTCGCCTTTTTGGGAGGTTGTCGGGTACACCTCATTTTACGGTTTCGCGGTTCTAGACACGCCAAGGCTTCATCTAGCCTCTTCACTTCCATGCTAGTCATCGTATATTCCACCCCACGGGAAGCATGGCTTGGGTCAGCCTCAGCTTCCGCTTGTGGTAACTCTATGATGGGGGGGGGGGGGGTGCATAGAATGAAGTGGTTGGAAATGGGAAGAGATTGGGGGAACAGCTTTTCCATCTGGTCCCTCGGACAAAACAAACACAATGTTCTTCAGATACGGCTTCCCAGATCGAGTAGACCCGTGCTGCGGAGGGAGAGGGCGAGTACGTATCTCGTCATCGTCGTCAGCGTTAGCCGCTTGTTCTCCCGCATTCTGGCTTGGTAGAAGTTGGGTTGAACTGGCAGCGCGGTACTCTGTGCTAAGCGTGGGAATACTATTTATCGTGGAAATATCTGTCTGGGTAACGTTGTCACGAGAAACGCCCAGCCCGAGCTCTGGTGCTGGGTCGTCACTGACACACGGTTTAAGCCGATCAAAGCAGAGGACTGAGGTCAGGCCATCCGAAGCACGGATATGGTAGGTCACGTCCGACGTCTTACCTACTACCACTTAGGGGCCTTTTCACTGGTAACTCAGTTTACTTGGCACGTTTGCAGACCGTCGTGAATCGTGTACCCAGATCATCCTTCCTGCTTCATATGGATCTCCATGTACTCTCTGGTCGTGTCATGTCTTTTGCCGCCGGTGTGCAGTGGATAGTGTTTCTCTCATTAACTGCCGCAAGAGTTTAACATAGAGAGATGGTGATTTTTTCTCTCCTGGTATCCCGGGCATTGCCAGATCCAGGGGTAAGGCTAATTCAAGACCTAACATTAACCGAGCAGGGGTATAACCCGTGCTGGAGTGTACTGAAGTGCGGTAAGCCATGAGTACATATGGGAGCCATAGATCCCAATCTCTACAATCAAGGTGTGTTTCTCTTGTAAGCATCTCCGCCAGAGTTCTATTGAATCTCTCTACCATCCCATCACTACGGGCATGGTATGGAGTCGTCCTTGTTCTAACAATATGAAACAATTTGCAGAGCTCTGATATGAGCTGGCTCTCAAAATTACTTCCTTGATCGGAGTGCAACTCATAAGGCATACCAAACCAGCAGAATACATTGCTTGTCAAGACCTCCGCTACGGTGGATGCCTCTTTGTCTGGCAAAGCAGAGGCTTCTAACCACTTCGTAAAATAGTCTTGCAATACGAGGATGTATTCATTTCCGTCATCTGTCGTATTCAAGGGTAAGAGCACGTCGATAGCCACTCGCTCCCACGGTGCACCAACAATCTTAATTTGGCATGGTGCGATGCGGTGCTGGCCAACAGCGCGTCTTTGGCATGGGATACATTTGGCAACCCATGCCTTGACACTATCGCGAATTCCGATCCAGTGGAATCTCGATTTGATACGGGTAACTGTCCTTTCCATGGCCAGATGCCCGGTGTTATCATGTAGTTGTTTTAGTATGAGGTTACGATAACTTTCCGGGACTACCAGATGGTTATTAATGTAAAGAACGTTATTTACCAGTTGACATTCTTCGAACCATTGGTAATAATATTTTGCCATGGTGGATAGTGGTGTTACCGATTCCTTGGGAGGACGTACCCCCTCCTGGATCCACGCATATATATTTCATGTCTGCACGTCTGTTGTTTGGTCGTGTGTGATTTTCTCCGGATTCCACTCTGCGCACCTCAATTCGTGGAACTCCGAAAATGGCTGTGTTGACCGTGTCACGGTGGCAGCCTCTTCGTGTTCAGCCTCCATGCCAACTCTACTGAGGGCGTCAGCATTCCCTTGCAATTTGCTGGGATGGTGAACAACATTGAAATTATAGGCCTGCAGGGATTCCTGCCATCTCGCTACCTGGCATGGTCTGTACGGAGTGCAAAAGGGGCACCTGTACTCAAAGTGTTTGTAGTACTTGACAAAATGCACCGCCGCTAGTAGTTCTCACTTGGTGGTTGCGTATTTTCTCTCCGTTTTATTCAGAGTACGTGAACCATAACCCAATACCTGCTTCGTTCTATCTTCTGTGACCTGAGATGGAACCGCACCGATAGCATAAGCTGATGCATCAGTGTCTAAGATGAAATCGAGATTTGGATTAGGATGAGCAAGAATCAGGGCGGTCATCAAGAGTTCCTTCAGCGCCCTGAAGGAGCCTTCACACTCACTCGTCCACTCGAATGGCCGATCTTTTTCAGTGATCTTGTAGAGGGGTGAAGCAATGTCGCTGAAATGTCAGATATAACGGCGATAGTACTGGCATAAGCCAAGAAAACTCTGCGTCTCTGTGACTGAAGAGGGCATGGGCCATTCCGCTACTGCCTTAGTTTTTTAATTTCTGAGTAGCCACTCCATCACCGGATATGACTAGGCCCAGGAACTCAACGCTCTGTCTAATGAGATGACATTTCTTGGGCTTGAGTTTCAAATTGGCCATGTGGACTCGTGAAAGCACAGTGTCCAAATTGATAAGGGTTTGCTCAAACGTGGGTCCGAAGACTATTACGTCATCAATGTAACAGAGACATATTTAATATTGCAGGGTGGTTAATACCTGCTCAATGAGGCGTTCGAAAGTTCTTGGAGCATTGCACAAGCCGTCGGGCATCTTGCGGAACTGGAAAAGACCATCCCTACAAACGAATGCGGTCTTTTCATGTCAGCTTAAATCCATGGCCACTTGCCATTAACCGCTAGCTATGTCAAGGGTACAAAACCACTTGGCTTCAGACAAAGAATCCAAGGCCTGATCTATCCGAGGTAACGGATAAGCATGCTTGATGCGGCGGTAGTCAATATAAAACCACAAGGTTCCGTCCTTCTTGCTTGCTAGTACTATTGGGCTAGCCCATGGAGATGCTGAGTGTTCGATAATTCCGGTCCGCAACATATTGTTAACTTGTTGATGCGCTTCCTCTTCTTTATGAATGGGAAGATGTTGTAACGGTTGACGTATGGGGTGATTATTGCCCATGTCAATGGACTGCCGCACAAGATGAGTTTCTCCAAGATCCATGTCTCCGGAGGAAAAACTATCACAATATTTGTACAGTAGTTTCCGAATTTCATGTTTCTGTGATTGCGATAATCCATCTGTGGAACGTAGATGTAAATCATGTAAATGTACGGGTAAATCATCAGTCATATGCTGTTGTGTGTTGGTAAGTGTAGGCTGTGTATGTCAAGTTCCTGTTGTTTGCAATGTATGATGGGTTCGCTGGCACTGAGGAAATCAGAGCCAAGGAGGGCATTGTTATGATTAGAGGCGATGACAACTCACTGTATGAATTGCATCTCCTCTATTTGGATGACTAGATTAACTACACCGGCGACGGGCACATCAACTCCCGTAGCCGTCTGTAGGTAAATGTTTGTAGGTTTAAGGGGAGGCTGCTTATGAGGTGGGATGCTCTCATATAACCGCTTGTTAAATACGGTGATTGAAGCACCAGGGTCAATGGTGGCACTGGTGGAAACACAGCTAAACAGACAGGCTTATTTGTCTATCACTTTGCGGTGTACCTGTGGAAGAGTTTCCAATGACGTCACCCGTTACAATTGTGTCGGAGCGGAATCATTCTGTATATCATTGGTCTGTCTCTGAATGGCTTCTTTTAATGTGGTGGATGGCTGAGTGAGGAAGGGGCCAGTCCGCCATTGTTGCTGCTGTGAGGGCTACGGCGAAGACGGAGCTGGGGGTAGCAATGATGATGGAGATGTTGCTGGGTCTTGGTATGCAGTATCAGTGTAGACAGCGGTGCGTACGGGATGATGGATAAGCTCTACCTGAGCGAGCCATTTCTTGCAATGCTTCATTGAATGCTTTGGCGAAGCACAGAAGAAACAGTGATGCCGCCAGGGACGTGTGTCTCCCCATCTACGTCGGTGTTTGCGAATCCACGATGCTGAGTGAACTGTTCCTCCCGAGTCGCTGCTGTTTGTGGACGTGCGAGATGCAGGACGGTGTTTTGCATAGCACCAAGGGACACCGAGAATTCAGTGTCTTGGTGGCAGGACGTGGTGCTTGTAAAAACGTTGCTTCAGCGGATGTGCTACAACCTACCACTGCAGTTTTACAAAGGAAAGAGGGCTTGTTATGTGCGGAGATAGAGGGGGATGGCGATGCTGTGGATGTGGGAGGCATCGTAGCCATCGACATATGTGAAGCCATGCGTTTTGGTGTATGTCTAAAAGCTGAATTTGGTTGGTAATATTTGGCCATCGAACGTTGTTGTACGGGGGCCGCAGTTGAGCCGGGAAGCAAATACGGGAACCGAGGTGACTCTGCTATCGGTGCCCTTAAGAGTTTAATGGCTTCTCTGGTTGCGGCATGCTGCGGTCAGGGGCAGGCATTACAGATGGAGGTCGGCTAGGACACCGTTCCATCCAATGGCCTGGCTGACCGCATCCGAAACAGGTGTTTGGTGGCGGTGCAGTGTTGGTGGTGTTCGCTGTTCTATAGTGAGTGGTGGAGAGGTTCGTGCTGAGTGTGGTTACTAAATTTGTTAATGCTGAGATCTGTTTATTGATCTCGTCCATATGTTCCTTCATGTTGCTATTATTGTTATTGTTGCGCTGGTTCCCGCGCCCAGGGTCTCCGTTGTAGCTTCCTCTGCAGCTTTGCCCCCTTCCTCCAGGCGCTTGGTTCTGATTGGAATTCTGTGAATTTGTTTGCTGTGGTGCTGGGGTGGTAGGTGTTGATGATCTGGGGGGAGCGCTGGTGGACGTGGCGATAGCTGCACCCTCTGCCTCATTGATAGGGTGAAGTTTGCGTCCGTTGTTCTTCTCCCGCTCTTTTCTATGTGGACTGCAGTGGCCGTTAATTGGGCCAAACTCCTGTGGTCGGCAAGAAATAGTTTTTCTTTCAGGGCGGGTTCACCGCTTAACACATTGATGAAAGTGTCAAGATGGAGATGCGTTACACCTTCTAAATTGGTGCTGGGATATGCGTGGGTGACTAGTCTCCTGATTGTACTAGCTAGCTCGGGTAGAGTTTCTCCTGCGCATCAAAAGTTGTAAGCAGCTTGTTTCTCCAAGAGCCATGTCGCCAAATCGTTCGGTTAGTACTCGTTCCAATTGGGTGTAAGTGGGTGTATTATCAGTCCCGAGATCCGCAAGAACTTGAAGGGCTTTTCCAGAAAGCTTTGCGGTGAGATATTCACCCACCTGCTGATCGTTCCAGTGGTTAGTTTGACTTATTATCTCGAACTGTATTTTATAATTGGTCCAGTCACTCTCCCCACTGGTTGAAAGCCGGGTGGTGGTAGTATCCAGGAGACTGACGAATATTCTGATGCTGGTCGCTGTGCAGGTGGTGGTGGTGGTGGTGTTGGTGTTTCCCGTCGATGGCGATGCCGAGGAGCGAGAATGTGCATATTCCGATCTAGTGAAGCCCGCACCGTTGTAGAGCCATAAACCGGCATGCGTCTATGGATGGAAGGCGGATTATTATGAAGATTACGCAGACGTTCTTCTCGAGGTGAGGACTGATATTCCTCATATAGCGGTGGTACAGTCAGCTGGCGGTCATCGTGTGTAGCATGACTGACGTACCAGTGAAAAGGTGGTGCCGATTCTTTCCGATGATACCGCGGTTTTCCCCTCGAGTATAGTGAGGTATTTGATAGGGGCGGTGTGGGAGGTTGTCTATGATATGGATTGTCACCCTGCCATATAGTTTCCGTAGATGACACGGGGGGAACGATAGAAGTCTGAAGGATTGTGGGTGTGCCCGTAATCAGGTCTTTGTCGTGATCGTCCACAATTCGGCCCTGATGGAGTTGGCCTGTCGGAGATGTCCGATATAGTTCTAAACTCTGTTCCCGCCTGTGAGGCATCCCGAAAGGTGCCCTCACTGACAGACGAAAACAGGTTATATTGTGGAGTTGTTGATTCCACTGGTGAATTTCTGGCATAGACGGTGAGCATGTGAGCTGGGTATATATTTTATGACGCTACCTCTTGGTCGAGGGAGTCAGTGCTAAATGGAGACGGTATAGAACTAAGCTCACTATATGGTGTGGGCGTGAGTTCGCTGCACGTTAATAATGATGTTCATCGAGCCCCACATCGGCCAGCACATGTAGCTCATGGGGTGGTGTCGGGCCGTTCCGGTGTCTGGTGTCGACTCGCCATGCTGCAAGTGCATAACGAATGATGACACTGGTTAGCTTCCGGGCTCTGGGTTACAGATCCCATGCAATACTGCCCTACGGGTAACAAAGACTGGCTACTAAGCCCCGTGGAACTCAATCGCTCCAGTGGGGCCGTGCAACCATCGTTGCGAACATTAAACGCCGCAGTTTCATCCCAACAGTTTGTGTCACCAGTATGCCTGTCCATAGCAATTTTGTGATCTATGGACTTACAAGATTTGCTTTGGTGGCTTAATTAACATAAGGCTATACAATATTTTTACCTAAACAGACCGTCAAGTATGCTAGATAATTATAATGAGCATGCAAAAATACAAGACATAGAGACAGTCTGATGAACTTTTAAACGTGGGGCTCCCGGAGGTACCATACAGACTCGGAGGTCCACAGCGGTATCCCCGTAAGGGAGGCTTCCGCACACGAGAAAACTAATTAACTTAATATAAGCTATTATACCTCTAAGCTGAAAGGAAAGAAAATTATCTTTTGTGGTGTCGGAAAATCATGTGCCTCACGCGGGCACTACTCCTAGTGCTAGTTTGGGTGAGGAGTATTATCCTCACGTGGGCAGTCGTCACTCAATCCTTGCGAGAGGCAAGTGCATCGCACGAGCCTCCGTCACAGGAAAATGTCGCCATCGCTTAAACCACGAGAGGATTACTGGCCGAAAAGGCTTACTCCAATATTCAACCAAAATGCTGTAAAGAATAGATCATACTTAGTGAAATTATGATGATAAGGTTTCATGCTGTTTTACGTGAAGACGGGATGAGCGATTCCGGAAGGATTCCCATGTCACCGTCTCATGTAGTTTTCAATATGCTGAATTAGTAGTTGCCGCTTCTATTTATGCGGGTCTTCTTCTATGCCTAACCTTACATTGAGATTTTAAAGACAAGAACTATTTTAGGCCGCAAATGGCTGGTGTCTACCTAGCTTTTAGATATGGCTGTCATTGAGAATGGATGCCCTAAGACATCAATACTGAAGACAGCGCGCATACATGTTACTTGGCCAGATCTGCGAACTGGGTAAGAATCCGGACATCTCACCCCGTAACCACATAAAACGTCACAGGACATTGGTTACTTTTCACAAAAGAATTTTTAGGCAACTGATCTATCGTTATGTTGGGGGTAAGAGAGATGATTACCCATCGTGAATGTCCTTCTTGTGAGGGCGTGGCAGATATTAATATCATGCCCAGACATTTTTATGGAAATCGGTGGGGATGCGCATCTCGCCCGTCACCAAGTCCTATGGAGCCAACTTTTTAACCTGACGCTAGGTTTAAATGCAAGTTGCCCAGTTATGCACTGCGGTGCGGGAGGATTGTTCAGCAAATAAAAGAAAAATAATAATTAAGATATGTTTTAGCAGTGCTTCCTAGATTGGCAAAGGTAACTAACTACTAAGTATCTGAAGATATGCGAGGAATGTGTGTGACACCACACCCTGGCCATCACCGCTCAGAAACCCCAATAATTTCCCAAGGTTGGATCAGTACATGGTGCGGATAGGGACATCCAAACAATTAAGAAGCCATACAGCTTAGTGGAACATGAAGAGAGACAATAACTTAGAAATATGAGGCCCACTAGGTATATTGGCCAATCTTACACAACCTTGCCGGAGTGCGGGACTAAATTATCACAACTACCGGAAAAGAGGCATACAGTATGCGTCTCCTGCCGAAGAGATTGCCTCTCATCATTTTAAACCTATCCTATCGAGCTGAATAGAAAGGATTTTGGTCGGTAGCATGCGGGGCTAAACAGAGTTATAGCATGGACAGCGACCTCAGTGAAAGATTGTTGGTGGCAGGAGAATGTGCTGCGTATACGAGTGTTGCTGTATAGTGTTTCATACGTGCACTGCTGTCCTATATTTTTCTATAACTAAACAAAACATATAAACTAATGGCCACTTGCCATATATAAAACTAACCAATTTAACAATACAATGTAAAATGATCAGAATAATATATAAAGTACAGGTTGGGGAACCTACTATGGTGCAGTTAGTAAAACACCTTACAGAAAATAAGAATACCTATAAACAGATACAGAAATTATAACTAGTGGTCCTAAGACGGTTACGGTGCCTTTTAGTCATCGGGACCGTTTATACATATACGGTATAATTATTAAAGATGTAATTATCTGAATAATTAAAATGTCAAGTATAGTTACTCGAATAATCGGTAGCCATTGGTGTTACTGAAATTGAAACGTCATCCTTGGTTTGACGTGAGTTGATGCGTTCTCTGGAAGCTGGAAAGTTCCCACATGCCGGTTTCCACAAACAGGATTCCTGCAAGCAGTCCATGACGGGAGTGGATCGAACTCAGGACTGTAATCACAATATAGAATGTCTAATGAGTAGTCAGTAAGAGATACAATAACATTACTGCTAAGACGAAAGTTCCTGTACACCGATGGTGTGGATGGAAGTTGCCAACAACCCGATCATAAGCGGGTGTTGTTGAATACGGGTGAAGATACATAACTAAGCTTAACAGTGCGGGGTACATCAGTTAGGTCTTAAGGTGTACCGGGCAAAGTTTACTTGCTGCGGTCGAAAAGTTTAGGTAAATCTGCATGACATCAGTGCGGGGATGGTTGAATAACCCCTTTTTGGCGTGGCCAGCAGATCCGGCGAGTCATCCACCAAAGAACATCGCTGCCTCTACATCTGTTGAATCACATTTTCAGGCCGGGAAAGGCCTCACCGCAAGTTGGTGTTCCGTGTTTGTTCTTGATGTTTTCGTGAACAATATTCGAAAGTTCAAAAAATGCTCCCACTGAAGTCATCTGCTTAGTGACTGTCTTGCTGGTAGTAGCCTGAATACAGATCCAACCTATTCGGCCCCTGGCCGAGGATGCTCTCGAGTTCTGAATTTCGTCTCCTTTTATACTACTCGTGACGTTATAGGCGCATGCTCATCAGTCGAGCAATAGCCAATCAGGGCGTAGCTAATAATAACGCAGTCGAATGTTCTAGAACATTCTAGAAGTTCTGCGTACACGTGGTTACGACGTCACGGCAATATTTTGAAGATAATCAAAAGGGGTTTTCCGTAGATAACTCAGCCATTTCTTAACCGATTTCGAAATGGTTTACCAATTCGGAAAGCCCGTAAAATTCTGGTCTTGATTAATGCCAGCTTCGGCAGTAACAAGTAATTAAAAAGGATTACAATGTACCTACTCGGTACACTAAAAGCGCCATCCTATCTTGGTCGTAAAATACTCACTCGATCTCTCTCATAGGCTCATATATGCTTATAGCTCTACCCAGGGGGGCGTGTTCAGGGAACGAATCCAGGACGGGCGGTGCGTACCCAGCTTAGCTGGTACGGCTGATACCCGACCAGTCAATCCGAACTACACCACGGCCAACCCTTCTCTGCACATGTTAGAGTGGTGAATAAACGTGGCAGTGACTGCCTAAGCACATGCTATCACTGCCACCTCCCTTCAGCCAGCCCAGGGATTCAACAGTAGGCTACAGATGATAAATAAATCTCCAAAACTAAAAGACCCGACGGATATTAAGATTCTGAGCTCTGTGTAAGAAATGATCCGTTAACTATTTTGAACCTAATTTGAATGGAAGCCATTGATGTCTCAGACAGCAATGGCCTCAAATCAAGGCAGATTCAAAATAATGCAAGAGTACCTTTTCAATTTCGAGCTATGATGTAGCATTCCATTGCCAATGGTGGTGTGTGTTTGCAATTACCACTGCTGTCTGCTGTCTTAGATTGCAACAGCCTCCAGCGCATCCCCTCATGAACATACACCAGAAATTGTGTCCATGATAAGGTTAGTAAATGATCGAATACAATAGTGGCCCTAAGATTGGTTTCTGCGAAACACCATAAACCACGCTAGACCCATCTAGGTGTACACCCGTATACTGAAAATATTATTTTCTCACTTTTCTGCTGGTAATGTGGGGATTTGAACCATTCACGTTCTACTTATTTGCTCCAATAATAACACAGTATCTGACAAAGAAACAAATAATGCAACTTAGTAATCGACAAATCATTATAAATGAGCCACAGTAGTAAGATTCCATCTATGATTTATCTAGTTACAGTATTTACATCTTATAAGACCCAGAAAAGACTTGTATTGTGAATTGAATTAAAACTTCGTTTCTTTATCGAAATATGTTTTCAATGATTTGTAGTTATTGTGTGATTATTATTATAAGTGAGGCCCAGCCACTCAAGAGCCTAAACGTTCAGAGCTCAGTGTAAATAAATTTTCTAGAGATCTATAGTACTGTAATATCAACATTCTTCTTATCACAGTTAACGCAAGGTCCTTATTTCCCTGCAAAAATGCATGAAATGACATCTGAGAGTATCTAGATTTCAAAATCGTCCTGGACACCCCCACCAACCCCGTTCTTGGTTGGGGCCTCCTCACTTTTTCGAACAATTCTGTACAATATCACACACTTGATTTTCCTTCACAGCTTTAATCTAACGATTTATTATTGACAATGTCAGCAACTAATTTATGAATTTGATATTCTGTCACAAAGCAAATAGCTTGAAATCATGATAAATCTGATAATATGGTCAAGATCCACTGTTTATGCCTCGCAATCACTAACTGCATTTTGATGAGTATTTTCTAGTGTTCGGCGAGTTACCCGGAACTACATTTTTAATGTTATTCATTTCTAGTAGTAGTAGTAGTAGTAGTAGTAGTAGTAGTAGTAGTAGTAGTAGTAGTAGTAGTAGTAGTAGTAGTAGTCGAAGTGAACGCACACGTTTATTTAGCTCTACAATTGCTGCCCGATTTTGCTAGTTTCTAGCGCGATGTTGTAGATAAATTTTATACATATATTTCGTATTAGTATTTCCTTTCAAACTTTATGTTTAATTTGTAAATTCTTGTCTTGGTTGGAGCGCATTTTGTGTCTCCATTTTCTAAAGGCACTCCTCTTAGCTGCCGGTTTCAGCCATTTAATAGGTCTCCTCTTACTGTGGTCAATGTAATACATTTCTTCCCGCACCAGGATGCTATTTCTATAGTTCGTTGGCTAGCGCGTTATATTTTGGCAAGATCGCTTGAGTGAGTTGATTTTATTCCTTTGTCATTTGTAAGCGCAAGCCTAGTACTGATTATATAAATCTTTATAGTCAGTTGGCTGTCCCCGGTCAACTCGAACAGACTAACAAATATATGACTGTAGTATGTTAGTATGCACTAGGAAACCACTTTAATCGGTTAGGTGTTAGTGAACCACTTAATAAGTGGTTCAAACTACCAAATATACGACTGTACTGTCTATTCGTATATTTGTTGGTAGACGTCAGGGTTTCAAAAGGGGACACTATTTATTTAGTGTTTAGCTCTTTCCCTGACGTCTTGGTATTATATATTTGTATTATCGCCATTATATATTCTAGTAGTATGGGTTTCCTCTTTTTTTTTAAAACACCATGGCAACCTTCTATACGCGTACCCTAAGCCTTAAAATAACAACAAAGGGGTGGTCTGTCATGGCTATCAACGTGTATCTTGGGTTAAAGGACGTCGTTGGCGCAGGAACTGCTGTTTTGCAGGGGCTTATCAATGTTACTAAAACTGTATGGAATGTGACTGTCGCAAATGAAAGTATTATGGTGAAGCTGCTAGAAGAGATCCTTGGTGTGAAAGGCGAAGTGTGTAATGTAGAAGAAATCGAGTCGGATAGGTTGGTAGTTAAAATGAAAGTTCCATTGGAGAATCAAAATGAACGAATCATGAATGAACTGAAAAAGAATGGTAAAATACAGAAGATTGAAAGGGAAACATATCAGTTTGACAGAACTTTGGAGAATGGTGTAAGGCGCATCTGGTTTGAAAAAGTGGATAGTCCTTTGCCAATCAGATTGACGCTTGATGGCAGCTTTGTTCTGCCCTTATGGTATAGAGGGCAGATAAAAGAATGCAGAATCTGCCTTAGTACTGACCATCTTGCAGCAGATTGCCCAAATAGAAATAAATGTTTGCTTTGTGGTTTAACTGGCCATTTCAAATGGCGCTGTCCAAACAGCAAAAAACAAGCTCCACAGTAGAAGTACACAATCCTACATTAAAGGATGCACCTGAGACAAATGCTTCTGATGACATCGCTGCAGAAGCTAACGTCGAAGTTCATGCCATTATAAAGGCGACAGAAAAGGCAGCAAATCCTATTGAAGTAACTGCAGATGATGAGATAGAAATATTAGAGGAGGGAATAACGTTAACCCCAGAAATTAATCAAAATGTGGTGGGGCCCATTATGGATGTAAATGAAATAGTAACGGAGATGTAGATCATTACTCTTTAGAAGATGACTTAATATTAGGACAGAGTAAATTTAGGTCACAGAAAACAGAAGCTCTGTCGATTTCCCACTAAGCCCGATTGATCTAAGTCAGCTTAAGCTATGGAGAGTGTTGCTGCCAAATGTAAGTCAAGTGGCAATAAGCGCCAGAAAGAAGACAATAGCTCAGAATCTGAGATTGAGGAAAATGATATGGATGATGATACAATGTCAATTGCAGAATCAGGTGTCTCAATACAAACACAGAGTTCAGCGTCGGATTTTTAAAAAAAAAGAAGAAAAAAGTAGTAGTAGTAGTAGTAGTAGTAGTAGTAGTAGTAGTAGTAGTAGTAGTAGTAGTAGTTGTGGTAGTAGTAGTAGTAGTAGTAGTAGTAGTAGTAGTAGTAGTAGTAGTAGTAGTAGTAGTAGTAGTAGTAGTAGGTGTAGTACTAGTGCGAAATACTGGTTATGACAATATTATTACACTATTAATTATAAAATATTAAGTATTGTATTACCATTATTATTTGTACTTCAGAGTCGGGCAGAGAGACGGCAACCCCACTCAGAAGTATTATATCGTATTCACCCAATACAACTCTGCGCACCACTGACTTCTTCAACTTTCAGTCAATGTCAAGTGAAGATATGGATCCTACATTATTTGAGGTAATAGACCTTTCAAATTTATCCATCCATCGTATGACGCCATATTCAACTATGCGACATGTAGGATGACGTCATAATCGTCACGTCGTGAGTGATTCGAATTAGTCAGTCTTAAACGCTTAATAGTCCGACAGGTAGTACGAATTGTATGGCTTTACCAGTAAATATACATTCTCTTGAATATTTTGAAACTAATTTGACTTGACACTGTCACCGCGCCCAGTCAAATTAGTTTCAGAATATTTAACAGCTTACCTGTATAATTTTCTAGAAATTCAGAAATTGATCGATCCCAGCATGAGCGAGGTATGGGTGGAGCTTAGCTAGTGACGGGTGGGTCATAGCTAAAACTGGAAAGGTCCATTGTGATATATAAGTAAAGGATTGCCGGTACAAATTCCGAATCACAGTTTTATCACGATCTCATATTGATCGAGTTTAGCTCGTTACCAAAGAAGATATTACTAAGCGAGTGCGATAGATAGATTTATTCACAATATGCCATTGACAATTAAGTGTACAATTCAATTATATTATATTTACATGGCAAACATTATTATTATTATTATTATTATTATTATTATTATTTTTATTATTATTATTATTATTATTATAGGTACCAGACCTAGTGGTGTGTAAGAATCGATCCATCACAAGACTTGTGCCACGCATACCTGCTGTCCTTTCTTATACATTAGAATTCCTGGAAGTGGGCGTATCTGCTATCACGACGTTTACAGTATGTTTACAGCATGGCCAGTTATAGTTTCAGTTTTCTTTGAACAATTGTATATGAGGGAATTAAGCGTGCGTGCGTGCGTGCGTGCGTGCGTGCGTGCGTGCGTGCGTGCGTGCGTGCGTGCGTGCGTGCGTGCTTGCGTGCGTGCGTGCGTGTGCATGATGGTAGATATTCTAGGTCTTAAGATGTATCGTACATTCAATATTATGATAACTTATTCTCATTACCATATTTGCATTATTATTGTGTTCTCTTTATTGTCATGATTGTTATTGTTTTCGTCTTATTTTATGCTAAAAATTAATCGTGCTATCAATGGATATTCAATGTCATTATGACCATATCGATAGTAAAGAAAAAGCAAATATGTTAATAAGTAAATAGGTGCTGATGGTGGGTGGCTCGGTGGGTGGGTAGGTGGCTGGTGTTGGTGTTGGTTTGGGTAGTAGTAGTAGTAGTAGTAGTAGTAGTAGTAGTAGTAGTAGTAGTAGTAGTAGTAGTGGTAGTAGTAGTAGTAGTAGTAGTAGTAGTAGTAGTAGTAGTAGTAGTAGTAGTAGTAGTAGTAGTAGTAGTAGTAGTAGTAGTAGTAGTAGTAGTAGTAGCAGTGACATCGTTCAGACGTGTCTCACTTGCTCCGCATTTGCTGCTCAAGTTTGCTACGCGATTTTGTAATTGATTTTTGTGCATGCATTTCTGATTAGTAATCAGCTTCCTATTTTGTATTTATTTTGTAAATTCTCGTCCTGGTTTGCTCACATTTTGTGGCTCCAGTTTTTTAAGGCAATCTGCTAACTGGCGAATTTCGCCATTTATAGGTCTTCTTTTGTCGTGAACAGGCCAGTGCATTTTTATTAGAGCCGCTGCGCTATAGCTATAGTACCTCGGCCAGATGATTAGCATTGGCAAGATCTGAGTGATTGAGTTCTTTTCAAGATTGAAATCCTGTGTTAGGTCGAGTCCTGTGCGTTGACGATATAAAGCTACTTTCAGTTGGCTGTATATCGTCAGCCAGCTCAAACCAACAACTATACGACTGCGCTATATCGTCGTATATTTGTTGGTAGAAACCACATTCTAAAGGAGACACTAATTCTTTTAGCGTTCAGCTCTTTGCGTGGTGGTCCTTTAGATATTAGTGAACCACACGTTATTTGTCAATCAGTTAAGACTAGCAACTATACGACTGCTATATCAGCGTATATTTCGTTGGTGACAACACGTTCTAAAGGGGACACTAATTCATTAATTCTTAATATTGTATTAGATGTTGGATTGTCTGTAATAATGTAGTGAGTTACATGATTTTCGTTACGTAATAAACCAAGATGGCATCGGTTTAAAAACGTATATTAAGTTTGAAAATCACCACCGAGGGTTGGAGCGTGACTGCCATTGAAGTCTATCATGTGATTAAGGACGTGTTTGGTGCGGGTCCGAAGGTGATGCAGGGTCTAATTAATGTCTCCAAATTCGTATGAAATATCACCGTAAGCTGCAAAGCTGTTAAAGAAAAGCTGATTGGTGATGTTTTGATAGTGAAGGGCGAGGTCTGCAATGTGGAAGTGATAGAATCAGACAATCTATTAGTTAAAATAAAGGTTCCATTAGAAATCCCCGATGAAAGAGTAATGGAAGAGCTAAAAATAGTATGGGAAGGTGCAAAAGGTTGAAAGAGAAACGTACCCATTTGAAAGAACATTATATTAGAAAATGGGGTAAGGTGGGTGTGATTCGAAAAGGTGGACAAGCCGCTACCACGCAGACTAACGCTTGATGGTCAGTTTGTTCTCCCGTTGTTGTATAGGGGGCAGTTGAAAGAGTGCAGAATCTGTCTCAGCAGTGACCACATGGCCGCTGATTTCCCAAACCGAAACAAGTGTTCAACATGTGGTTCTTTTGATCATTTTAAATTTCGTTGTCCAAAGACCAGAGTAGAAGCGCATGTTGTCGTATCTGAAGCTGTAGGAACATCGCCGGCTGTCTCAGGGCGAGAGGCAACTGTAGCAGTTGTTCATACGACTAAACCTCTGGACGTTAAGTCAAAAGATCCAGTGGCAGTTAGCAGTACAGATGAAATTGATGTTCTAGAGGTTTAGTTAAGCATAACACGATCAAAGAATGACAAAGGAGAACTTGCCGGCAGTAATGATGATAGCATAGAGCAGGATAACCATAGTTTAGAAGATCAGATGAATTTGGGGCAAACCAATTTCAGCTCGCAAGAAACAGAAAAATCATTTGAATTTCCTTTAAGCCAACCTGACGTAACCCAAGTAGAGAAAGATAGTTCAGGGAGAGTTGGTACAGAAAAGGAGGTATCAAACGTCAAAAAGACGAATATAGTTCTGATTCTGAAATCGAAGAAAATGACATCGATGATGATGTGATGTCAATTGCTGAGTCAGATGTCCCCACTCAGACACAGAGCTCGCAATTGCCTGATGAAACTGTGATGTATCGTTCACAAACCGGACAAGTACTGATACCATATGCGACCGGGAAAGGTGTCAAATACCGACACTTACGTCATGACTTTGATATTAGTAGATATAAGCATTTGTCAACAGTAGATTTAGGAAATACTGAGTTCAACAGAAAAGTGGGCATGGAAAGCATAAAAAATAAATCCACTTATATTAATTCTGGCGACAGTAACCATCCAGTCATTAATATTTTTAATAATAATGATCATTTGCACACTCAATTGTCGAGGTTTAAACAGTCAGCTTAAACAACGGCATCTCTTGGAGGAATTAAAAAACGAAAGGTTGATATTGCTTTCCTTCAAGAGACAAAAATTCAAAAACCTAAAGTGTATAATTGCCTCAAAGATATTTCCAAATCACAAATTTATTATCCCTTATCACATGATCAAAGTGCTGGAGTAGCAATTATTTTCTTTCACCGTTGTCTTCATTCTGTAAACATTATCTCCTCGATAGCAGATGTAAAGGGTCACTGGATTTGGGTTACAATTGATGTATCAAAACACCCGCTTAAATCTTATATGTGTATATGCCCTAACATCTCATCAGCAATGTAAAGAAATTTTTAATGATATTTCTTCAGCAAATGACTATAACCAGTCTGACAACTTAATTTTTGTGGGAGATTTTAATTGCGTATTAGATTATGTTAAAGGGGAACACAAGAAGGGTCACCATAGTTTGCATAAAACACGCAGTTCTATCGTAGAGCCCATGTTTAAGCTACTGCGTAAACATTTCCTGGGACATTTATATAAAAATCCGATTAAAATGGGCTTATAAATGCTATGTTACTATAATTTTCTGAGAGTTAATTACACCTATGACGTCATAGGTTGAATCCCATCCGACTAGAACCATGATAACGGCACTCTGAAGACAGGAGTGCATACATTTGGATGGTGATATCTCTATCAGTGATAATGCTATCGACATTATTTATATATGTACAGATTGAAGAGATTAAGACGTTTATCACACTATCACAAATTCATGCAATGTATTTGTTATTTTCATACATTAGTTGACGAACCTTGAGATGGCCATTTTCTATGAAGCTGCCTGCCAATTATATTAACATTACGATATCTCATGAAGTTTTGAGGCTAGTATGAAAACATAAGTACCTACATATGCATTGGGATGTATGTAAGACCTATTTAAACTCTCATATTAATATATAAAACTGTAATAACATTATCTGCCGTAGCGCCAGTAAGAGTGTTGATTCAAAAGTGGCAATTGTACTGATATATCTATACTATCGCGTCATTCAATTATCTCAAGATCAAATCTTAATGTCAAAATCGCCACCATCAGAGAAATCAGACAAAGGACTGTTATTATATATTCTTCAACATTTCCGCAAATATAGTTTATATATTCCTAACACCGCTGAAGAGAACCCCCTTATAAAAGGCAATTCGCAATTTTATTGCGATAGCGTTGGATGACAGAGAGAAAACGTTCAACTTATGTCGTCATACGCCTCATCAGGGAATATAAATTTAACTAATGTATCACATATTCAAATAACGAAGGTATATATTTCTATTTTGAGCACAGAGCTTACAATTATATTTTTGAAAACGTTACGGTCTGTAGATTCATTTTATATGAAGTAGCATGGAGGGTCTGGTGTTTCCCTTTAAAGACATTACATCCAAGTCGAAATATATGGACACGTCACACACTATTTTTGAAAAATATATGTGGAAATAAAGGCTTACTAGACGGATATCGAATTGTTAATCCAGACGGCAATGATTTTACATGGCTGTCATCTGATGGTAAAATGGCATCATGGTTGGATAGAATATATATTGGTTGCTTATTGAAAGACTACATAACGTCAATGAATACCAAGCCTGTAGCTTTTTCTGATCATAATATGGTATGCGCCACATTAGACAATGTTGAATGGATTAATAGAAGGGAAGGGTTTTGGAAACTCAACACTGCTTTTCTGCACGACATTTGGTATCGTAAATGTGTAGAGAGCTGTTGTCACTATTGGGTTGAACGGAAACAAATATGACATATTGCAATGGTGGGAAGATGTAAAAATAGATCTAAAGTCTATGTCAAGAGACTATTCGATCAGAAAGGCCAGAGAATTGCGAAAACGCAAAAAACATTGAGTAGATCTTTGACTAAAGAAAATGAGAAAGTCAATAAAGGTGAACATAATTATTATGATTTATTGATCAAGCTAAAAGGCAAAATAAATGAACTAGAGGAATATAAAGTCAATGCAGCAAAAATTAGATCAAAGGCACAAATGCACCTTGAGGATGAGAAACCTTCAAAATAGATTATGCTCAATAGAGGCGGTTGATGGTACAACTGTGTCATCAAGCAGAGGGATGATGAAAGCTGCGCATGACTATTATCAACGGCTATACACATCTGAAGATAATGACGACACAGCTACTGAATATATTTTAGCTAATATGACAGAGACGCTATGTGACTCATCTTATAGAATCTGTGAACAGTCTTTAACACTACAGGATTTGACGAAATCGCTGAAAGGCATGAAACCACAAAAATCGCCAGGCTGTGACGGACTGCCTGTAGAATTTTACCAAACATTTTGGCATTTATTAGGTCCAACCCTTGAAGAGCTTTCAACCTGATTTTTTTTAAATATGGACACCTTCCGCCATCAATGACCAAAACATATGTTCGACTGATATATAAAAGAGGGGATAGAAACAAACTTCATAATTACAGACCAATTTCATTACTCTGTGTGGATTATAAAATTATATCGAGAGCACTAACTTTAAAACTTGGTTCAGTCCTAGAAGATGTAATTGACTCCGACCAAACATGCTCAGTCCCAGGTAGAACGATTTTAACAAATACTCTACTTATAAAAGATATGATACAGTTAGTTGAAAAAGACGCTATACCAGCAGCGATCATAGCTTTAGACAACGAGAACGTGTTTGATCGCGTTGAATGGAAATTCTTGCTAAGGTCATTAAAATTTATTGGTTTAGACCCAGGATTCATTAAGTGGGTCACTATTTTATATGCCAACATAAAAAGCTGTTATTTAGTTAATGATCATCTAACTGAGCCATTCACCCTAGTGCAGGGTGTAAGACAGGGCTGTCTCTATCACCTCTTTTATTTGTGATAGCTATGGAGTCGTTGGGAGCTTCATTGAGACAAAGTACTCATTTTCAAGGGATGTGTTGATGGAGTTGATAAGCCAGTAAAGGTGGCCCAGTATGTCGATGAGACAATCATTTTTGCAGGATCAAATAAAGATTTCAACATTATTTAAAATTGATGAAGAGCAATCAAAAGGATTATTTCTCGGCCCATGGAGTGGAAGAACAGATGCAGTAATGGACATTGATTAGTCAAGTGATGTAATCAAAATTTTAGGCATCTATTTTAGAAGGAAATCAAAAATAGCATAAATGTATATTGGGAAGAACGTTTATCCAAGTTAAAGAACATATTAGGCAATTGGAAAAGACGACGCCTTTAAATCTTTGGCAGAACTTTTGCTCTAAATAATTTAGCTTTATCTGGATTCTGGTACACTGCTTCTGTCATACAGATGCCGCAAATGGTAGAGATAGAGGTTAAAGAAATAACCCTATCTTTTCCATGTGAAGACAAAGCCCATTTAGTGTCACAACCAGATTTAAATAATGTAAAGTATGAAGGTGGGCTTGCTTTAGTTAACATTCCAGTCAAATGGGCTTAATTAAAATTGAAGTTTTTGAATCATCTAATTCAACCCTGTGCACCATGGACTTGCATTTCCATAGCGCTAATAGAGAGATACCTATAGCCTTTTTCTATTCATTGCCTATTAATGTGAAATACAGCTCCAGCAAATTACAATAATATTTCTACTGTTTATAAAGAGCAATTTGGAGCCTTACACACATTTACAAGAGGAATAGCGCCACCAGAATGTTTACAAGATGCTTTAAAGCAACAACTCTTGGGCAATGATAATATTTGTTTTAATAATTCTGTTTTATATTTACCCTCTCTAGCCAAACAGAGCATTCGGTTTCCAAGGGATTTGATAAAGCAGAATTCCAGAAAATGGATTTCTATGAATGAACCTTCACGAAAAACATTATTTGAGAAATATTGATGCACAAAGGTTGCTTGTTCGCATAAAATATGCTGTTCCCACTGATTGGTTTCAGTTAACAAATACACCTGTTAACTATTATAATTTTCACCCAACACGGGTCCTGAATGATGAACTTATTAATTATAGACAACGATCTAAAGATTGGTATCACAACTTAAATTTAAGTCAGGTAAAGTCTCCAGTGGACATTAATGCATGGAAAAATTCACGATGTGAGCCAATACCTGGAAATCAACAGGAAAAACAATCCATTCTCATTTCATTACACATGATGCACGTGATTTAGCATGGCGCCTGTTGCACCAATTTTTGTGGGTCGGATACTTGACATACAAATGTGGCATTACAGTGTCTGATAGATGTTGCCTATGCAACATTGAGAAAGAGACACTAGAACATTTATTCGCTCAGTGTTCTATAGCTACTGCCTTTTGGGAATTCACTAAAAGGATTCTTGCACAATTTGGCATCAAATTAACACCGGATAATTTATCAAATGAAGCAACTTTATTTAGGGATTTATCTACTATGAAATGTAAGCTCCAAAAATGTGAGAAAGAATTGATCCTGTGTGTTTTATCCCTAGGTGTACAGAAGTCAAAAACGTATTAACAGGAAATCACCAAATTGCAGTAAGGGCTATTGGTGCAATGTATTCATAATGAATTTTATAGTTCCTCCGTGAAGTTTATCCAACTGCGTCAGCGTTGGATTTTCCAAAAAAAAGTAGTAGGAGTAGTAGTAGTAGTAGTAGTAGTAGTAGTAGTAGTAGTAGTAGTAGCAGTAGTAGTAGTAGTGGTGGTGGTGGTGGTGGTGTTGGTGCTAGGCTGGTATCTTCATTGAGGTTTATATCTGGGATATACCTAGTAGCGCACACTATGAATGGTGAGCCCATCATATTCTACCGACCTGCCACACCTTCGGGCGTCCATCTGCACGCTACTCTATTAACGGGTCCTGACACTTTCCACTTCTTGGTCTTAGATTGACCCCTGTTTCACTAACATTCTCATCTCAGTCTCCCCTTTGTTCTTACTATGGTAGCTTTCTACTCCTTTAGCACTGATTTATGTGGTATCTGCAGCTGTTTTATCATTCTGGATAAACCATGTCAGTCATACCTCGTGGAACTGATCATGACGTATTAACTAATCTTCTTCTGGATACATCTACTCTATACACTGTGGATTTTATAGTTTCAATGACCAATGTTTGCCTTTGATATATGGCCAAAGTGATAGCATGATAATTTGAACTTTCCTAGAAATCCACTGCTGTCTATGACAGCCTCATCAACACTATTCTTTAAGTTTACAATGTGTGTTGTGTCCTCTCTGTTTGTATCTTATTTCTGAAAGCGAGAAAACCATACACTTTGCGAAACAATATACGAAGAAAAATACAGCATTACTCACAGGCTTGCGAAATTAAACGAAAACGATTTTTACAGCACTGAACTGGTATCGAGAAGACAAAAGGGAAACATCGCATTTAAATATAATCCATTCGCGAAATGAGTTTAAAAGTAGTGTATAGGAGAACAGTGCATTAGTACAACAAAACAATTATCAGAGGCCCAGTATTCAGATCCTAAATAATACTGGAAATTATTAAAAACGATCTATAAACATGGCACTGGATGAATTCAAAGATTTTTAAAGGATGTAAATCGTCCTGATAAGGACTTTTATCAGGCTGACGCAGATATAGTCGATCTTGTGCGTGTCTATCAAACAAGTGAAGCACAAGTAGTATTCGATGAGTTAAAAAATAAATTTCAAAACTAGAGATACAAAAAGCCATACAGCACCTCAATAATGGTAAAAGCCCTGGGCCAGATTTGATAACAAATGAATATTATAAAAATGGAAGTGAAATACATTTACCATTTATGACAATACTTTTTAATGGCATTTTTAAAAGTGGAATATTTCCCAACATTTGGCCAGAGAGAAATTCTAATACCGCTTCACAAAAAGGCAATGTGCAAAATTATCTTGAAATAACTTTATTGAGCTGTTTTGGCAAATTATTCACGATGGTTCTCCATAATCGTCTCAATGACTGGGCATAAAACGCTGTATATGTAGAAGCACAGGGTGATTTTATGGAATATTCCAGTACAATCAACAATATATTCGTTATGCATGGCTTGATATCACAGATTTTAAATAAGGGAAAGAAGTTATATGGCACCTTTGTGGATTTTGTAAAAGCTTTTGATTATGTAGCTCGAGACTGTTTGTGGTACAAATTAAAAAAGTTAAATGTAAAAGGAATTATCATTAATATTATAATGGCAATGTATAAAGACACAAAACGCGTGGTCGGGTAAATTCTCAGACCGTTTTGAATGTAGTACTGGGGTTAATCTGTCGCCGTTTTTTATTCGCAATGTATTTGAATGATTTAGAAAGAGACTATAAGTAGACAAGTAGACAAACAGTGGCATGGCAATAGGGATGTTGACATAGTTAACAGCTTTAAATAATTAGGTATCACATTTACAACTACTGATTCATTTGTCGAGGCTCAACGATGTTTATCAGAACAGGCTCAAAAGGTGGTCTTTGCATTACATACTCAAGTAAATTCATAGGTTTGACACCAGCCAATTTGTGTCAAATATTTGATAAACTATTTTTGCCTATACTATGTTATCGTAGTGAAATTTGGGGATTTCATTCGGCATATGATGTTGAAAAATGCCACCTCCGCTTTTGCAAACAATTACTTCACATTAAACAGACAACACCAAATTATATGGTTTATGGGGAACTACGAAGGATGCCAGTAAGATTTGCGAGGGAAATTAGAATTTTAAAACATTGGTATAAAATTAGAGATATGTCTCCAAATAGAATAGCAAAAAATATGTACACTGTGCTGTGCAGCGATTGGTCGAATAATAATGATTGTAAAAACTGAGTAAAGTCAATTAGATGTATGGTATACCCGAAAAGGTTTTAATAATATATGGGAATGTCAGGGATTAAATCTCAATAAAGATCAATTTGCTTCAGAATATAAGGAGAGAGCTTGTGATAGGAATGGAGCTGGGCAACAAAAAGATTTTACAGATATCTTTCAGACGATTTAGGTTATAAGACATATTTAGATAAAGTACGGATCACAAAACATCGATCACACAGATTATACATTGAAACGGATAGGTGGCACCGACCGATTGGAATACCACTAGAAGAGCTAAAATGTCAAACATGTGATGATGTAGAGGACGAATATTACTTCATAGTTCCATGCCCAATGTACAATGAATCGCGACAGAAATATATAAAACCATATTATTGGAAAGACCAGATGTTTATAAATGTCCCTAGCTTTTAAAAGTAATAGCAGCTTAACAGTGCGAAAGTTAGCAGCTTTTGTATATAACGTTTTTCTTCTAGGTGACTAAAAAGGGTAAACTAATTACTTTTTCTCCACCTCTTCTTTTCTTTCAATTTTCTATCTCTTTCTTTCCTCCTTTCCTAGTGCTTCCTTTCTCCTCCCTTACAAACTGTCATCTGTATCATGGTATTGTTTGGGATTTTGTCGGTGGTGCATTGGAGGGGTCTAATAGATAGTTTCTGTTAACACTTTAATGGCTAAATTCAATCATGAAAATCAAATTATTTGTTTATTGATTATTTGTTTGCAGGCCTGGAGAAGACTTATTGAGAGCTTAGCACTGGAATGACTGGCCCGGTTGTCGAGCTAGTCATTCTGGTGGGAAAATGTCAGAGGTAATCTTCTCTTGGCATGCAAATGGGCATTCCTCAATACAACTACAGAGGCCAGTGATGGCCGTCTTTAGTACGAAAGTGTTAAGAGATCCATGTCTGCGTCATGTTTGTTGCCGAAAAAATGATAACTTAATCAAACTATATAATCTGCCGTATATAGGTAATGAATACTGTTAAACAAATATTAATTCCAATTATATAGTAATAGCTGTTTATGCTAATGTTCCGCCAAAAGATGCTTATGTAATATACACTCAGGGGCCATCGTCCTATTGTGGAAATAAATTTCTCTCTGTATCACTGTGTGTGCCTGCTAGACGAAGCACTGCCTCTTCCTTCAAGTGTAGTAAGCTATGCATCTTACACATCTGGAACCTTTTGATATAAACCTTTGTCTTTTCTCAACCTTCCCTCATGCATCCTATCTAAACCAAACTGTTTGGCTTGGGCTATATGGATCATGTTAGCAAAAGGAACTTGTCTTTGACTTATTGTCGGTATTTCCTATTTATATATCCCAAGGTGTTGGCTCATTGTGGTTCTACCAGCGGGAAACCACATTTGGCTACATGACTGGCAATAGATTTATGCACGTCCTTCCATTGTACTATGCAATGTATGAGATTCAACAATGTCAAGATTATTTTAATAATTGCATAAGCTAGATTTGTTGTCCGAAATCGCACCCACCCTCTTCTCATCCCAAATTATTTAATTGTTCGAAATGGATCTCTTGTAGGGAAATAAATATCAAACCAGCCAGTGACAAAAGCTTTTAAAGATTTAAAACATTTTAAATATGTGAAAACTCATTTTCATTCATCATAAATATCTATGTTCTGTCAAAAACTGAATACAATAATTTAATCGTGGTACTCCTACTAGATGATGAATATCGGAAAAAGAACGAGAAGCAAAATATTAAAGGTGCACATACACACCAGAATACCTGAAAATAACATTATTAAAATTGTATACTTTTATAGGCTTAAATTGTGTTACTAGATGTAATGAAACGAAATAAATCTTGACATATGATGATTTCCTTCAATATAAATAAATATAGTATTTTAGTTGTGAATTTGAATTAGAGACTCCGTGTCTCTAATTCAATTTCACAACTTAAAAAGTATATTAATCTATATGGAGTGAGATCGTCATATGCTAAAATTTATTTCTCGTTTCATTAAATCTAGGTCCACAATTTACGCCACTAAAGTATACAATTTTAACAATTTTATTTTCAAATATTCTTCTGTTAATATTCTCCTTTAAGTAATCTGGTAACACGGTGGATTCGTTACGGCTGCGCATCTATCAAAGTGGCCAAAGCGAAGACTGCACCAAACTACGCCGGGAGCATAATAACATTCTGTGCCACATTAGCGAACACTTAAAAGATCTTGCTTTTCAACAAGCGCGACTCCCTAGCAGATGAAATCACTGCCATGGATGATTGTCACAAATTGTTTTGGGCAGCCCGAGCCCTGAGAGTTACCGACTACAAACCACCCCTCACTGTACACAACTCTGAAGGACACTTTATTGTGACTGACCGAGGTGATTCGAGAATGGTTCAAGGAACAGCTCAATGACCACAATGATGATCCCTTGCACCCGTTCTCAGGAGACACCAGGTCATTACTAATACCAATTAAAACAGCAGTTGAGAAGGCACTTAAAGCCATAAAAAATGAACGTGCATCTGGACCTGATGGCATGAACAATGAACTATTCAAATATGCAATTGACATTATCTCAAAACCGATCACGCACCTAATCAATTCAGCTGTTATGCACCACCTTCCCATCGACGCTGTAGGCCAAGGCACCCGTATCACACTACCCACGCCTAAGAAGTCACCTGGCCCCCATCCCAATCTGCGGACCATTGTGTTCTCCAACATCATACGAAAAATCCTATCCAATGTTACTCTATGCCACATCCGAGACAAGATCTATGACATCACTGGATCATGTCAAAATGGCTTCAAACGTGGATGCAGCTGCGCAGACGTTGTATGGGCTCAACGCATGCTTGTATCGGTAGTCATGTCCAAACACTGGGATTTCCACAAAATGGGCATTGACATGTCATGCGCCTTCGACGCAATTAAACGCTCAAAGATCCGTGATGTACTACGGTAGGCCAGTTGCAATGAAGATGAGCTATGGCTAGTGAGACTACTACTTGCAGACACCAAGCTGAAAGTAAGTGTCACGTCAGTGAAGTCTGTAGAGTTTGAGGCATCAATCGTCTCCCCAGAGGGAGATTTTCGGTGCTTTTCACCTGTTACCTTGCTGCTGCACCGAAATCCGTGCGGGAAAGTTCCACAAGATCAAACCCCCCAGTGTCAATACTGGGGATGCCGCTAGAGATAGAATATACCGACGGTGTGGACTTCATAGACGAGGAAAAGAAATCCCTTGACGAACCTCTCCCAAAAGATGCAAGCAAACTAAAAATTCAGAATCTCTTTATGAATGAATCCAAAACAGAGTTTACTCACATATACCTATCTACAATGCATGAAACTAAAGAAAATGACTATCCACTTCGTGGCAGCGAACCATGGAGGAAAAGTAAAATCCTGGGCTCACTGCTTTGCAGTACTGTTGACTAGAGCTGCGCGATATACAGATCTCCCATCGTAAACCAGTTCAATATGGTTATGGTTTGCAAACCGCCGTAATCATGCTCAAACCGAAAAACCAAGTTTAATTAAATTTTCAATTTATCCATTACTGATTAATCTTTTTTTAAATTACAAATATTACTGCTAGGTCAGCCTCTGAGAACTGTCAATTTACCGACCTAAACAAATCTTTTTTTTTTTAATTTAGCACTACAATGACTGGCTTCATAACGAAACCAGACACGCTAGGTAAATTAAAAAAAAAAATCTTCCTCTGTCTGCAAATTCCATGAGAAGATTATAAATATATTGACCAAATTTGTGGATTAAAACACAGCCCCATTTGAACATACAAAAGTCTATACATTTCCGTTATTTTTTAGTCCCACTAAATTTCTTATGATGAATTGCATTGTAAACGTTACAATATTTTGAAACCAATGTGACTGCAAGATGCTGCTGTTGTCTGTAGCACCAAATCTCAAACAAATTACTTTCAAAATATTTTACCTACACGATAATATTTATAAATTTGCAAATGATTGACTTGCTATTGGTCTTTCGTATTCCGTGTTAACATAATCTAATTGGGTATAAAATTATTTCTGTATATAATTCTTGTGCGCATGATTGACGCGTGCTCGGTGTGAAATGGATGAGTCTCATGCTGCGTGAATAATTCATTATCACTATTCCTTTAAAATCACACGATTAGCTATATTGTTCAAGACTAACCCGCTAATCTAAACAGGTATTCCACATCACGAGTTCCGAGGGATTTTTAAATTGTCACAATTCAGATACAAAAGAAACATGTTTATTGACGCTGTATTTCTGAGCGAGCGAGTTATCTAAACATCTAACAATGGGTTGGGTTATCTAGCTTTGTTGTGATAAGAGTGTGAAGCGAAGATCACAAGTTAAAGACCACCTTGACCAGTGGTGTCAGTTTACGTTATATACCGGTAATAGCGTTAATTCAATAGGCGTATGCTATAATTACGCCACACCTCTTGCAACAGCAGAAAATCAT
>CM067369.1:177086773-177136773 GCA_034401795.1 Chaetoderma sp. LZ-2023a | reverse complement strand
TGACGGTTTATCTGTATAGGCTTCTGGAAATTGGCAGTCAGGCAGTTCAGGGATCGATCGATCCCAACACGAGCGAGGTGTGGATGTAGCGTAGCTAGTGCCGGCGGGGCTTAGCAAAACTGGAAAGGTCCATTGGATTGGTGCGCGTGTAGCCTAATTATATTTTCTTTTTATACCACAGATGCATGTGTTGAGCAAAGTATCTAATGAACTTTATGAAGGGCACGCATATGCAGAAGCCTGTTAATAATCAAACAAGTTAATCATACGAGGCGCCATCTTTGAGTCATGTTTACTTTTGGTAAATGCGTTGTGTGATAAGCTAAGTACTCAAAGATAAGTATAGCATTTGTTAAAAAGTGTTTGCCTAAATCTCAATGCCGATAAAATATTTATTAAAAAATAATATGTAAACCTACAATCCTACTCAAGGGATCCGATCTGTTACTCGTGTAACCGGCGTCTTATTCAAATACGTCCCATGTTAGCTGACGTCACAATAAAAATGACGTAGATCAATTACGAACGCGTCTGGATGTACCCTTCCATTGTTAGCTGTGTCTCATCCATCTCTAGCTAAGCTCCGACCACACCTCGCTCGTGTTGGGAGCGATCGATCTCTGAACTCCCTGACTAGCAATTTCCAGAAAACTATACAGGTAAGCTGTTGAATATTTTGAAACTTATTTGACCGGGCGCTGTTGCTGCTGGCAACTGCTGCCCAGTCAAATTAGTTTCAAAATATTCAACAGCGTGTTTATTAAATACTAGAGACATACAATTCGGACACCGTGTCGGACTATTAAGAGTTAAAAACTGGCCAAATAGAATTATTTATGACGTAATGATTATGACGCCATCATACACGTCGCTTAGCTGATTATGACGTCATACAACGTCAGATGATAGATGGATATTCTGGAAAGGTTCATCGTAGGACGTCGTACTAACATACGGCCACTCACATCGCTTCGCTGTTCGACACGGCACTGGATTGTTAGTGGGAGGGCGAGACCGTGCGATAGGACGATGATCGTAGGACTACACCCGGGGTAAATGTACAATTTAATAAACACCCTGTTAAGTATTTTGTCAAATTAGTATAAAAATATGTTTTTCCTGTATTGTTACGTTGTCGAAATTTAGATTCAGAGAACTCAGGTTTCAAAGTTTTAACTCGATTCCAACACGCGTCAAACGCGTGTGGAGCCTGGCTAGAAATGGGCTGGGCATAGCTGGAAATGGGCGGGCCATAGCTAGAAATGGATTCTCTACTCGTTTGCTAGGCAAATTACTATCAGACTCAGTCGTCGCTCGTCAATCTTTTTGTTGGAACCGTATTTCAGGGCGCTATGCATTCTCACCTTAGCAAAATAATATTGGAAAACCGACATTCTGTATTTGTCATTCTTGTCCAGTCTGAAATCATGACGAATCGATTCAAATACAGTACACATGATGCCCCGATATGTTTTCTGAAAGTTAAACAGACACGAGATATGAAACAGATGACTATGCGGATAGCCGTGGACTATAGATCGGCAAACTATGTAAACAGATTGACAGAGATAGTATACGCGGATGACAGAGATAATACACGCATTTCCTTTATACTCATCAGAGATTGTAGACCCTAGCACTACCACTTTTAGTCACAAGGTAAGGTTTTCGGATTTGCTGAATTTTTCGTTTTTTCGCATTCCCTTTCCCCCTGATTTCTCAGGATTCTTTGGATCACGGTCAAATTTGTGGAATCCTAGTGTACGGTCACACGCGTTCTTACGGTGTTAAAGTTTGATACAAATCGGACCACTAGTTTCTGAGATTTACCCTGATTACGAATTGATCAGATCCCTTATCCGCGTTGTTTTATCCAGATCAGGATAAAGTTTGGAAATCCTCTTACATGGTACGTTCCTTCATTGTGTTAGAATTTGGGTCAAATCAGATCAGTACCTTTTGCGATTCCTTTCTAGACACATAGACAGGCAGGCACACAGATAGTCAGACACACAGACAGTCAGACACACAGACACTCAGACAAAAATGGCATTATCCTCTTCCGTTTTACGCGTCGAGGGTAATAACGCAAACAATGATGGAAAAGTGAAAAGAGCAAGATTATAATTTTTATACCGTGCCAAAAAATTAGCTGGTATTATGTGTTTGCGACATGCGGGCGGGCGGGCGGGCGTGCGGGCGGTCCGGCAATGCGGGCGGGCGGGCAGATGGAGGGGAAGATGGGCATGTGCGTGAGCGGGTGGATGTGCGGGCGGGCGGCAGAGTGGTTTCCAGATGACAACTCCGTTACCGTTTATCGCTTTGAAATTTCATAGGGTGGTTGGATTAGGTCTGCTTAAGAAACCTATCGAAATCGACGATGATCCTTAATCCAAGATTGCCGCCATCTAAAAAATTGGTTTCCTGATGATAAATTCATGACGGACTAATCGCGTCATTCATGACATAATTGATTATGACTTCAGCCTACGTGTGACTTAGTTGATTATGACATCATATAATGATTGACTGAGAAACGGGATTCCTCCATTATGCCACGTGTTAGTTGACTTCACAATTAATCAAATACGTGACGCATAGGATGATGTCATATTCAATTGCGTCATGAATCACGTAGCTAGGTTCGTCACGAACGCTTACTTGATGACGAACTAAGCATTATTGTACGAATTGTATGTCTTTACTATTTAATAAACATTCTGTTGAATATTTTGAAACTAATTTGAATCGGCGCTGTTGCTGCCATGGCCAGCAACAGCACCCATTCAAATTAGTTTCAAAATAGTCAACCGCTTACCCGTATAGTTCTCGGTAGATAGATAGTCAGGAAACCTAGGGCTCGATCGATTCCAACACGGGTGAAGTGTGGAAGTAACTTGGCAGGGCATGGCTAAAATTAATTAACACAGTAATGAGGTCGCGTCACTATAGATCAAGAATATCTTCATTAGTAAGCCATCTAAAGACTTCGCTGTGGCGTCTTGCCCCATGTTTT
Source organism: Chaetoderma sp. LZ-2023a (assembly GCA_034401795.1). Lineage (NCBI taxonomy): Eukaryota > Metazoa > Mollusca > Caudofoveata > Chaetodermatida > Chaetodermatidae > Chaetoderma > Chaetoderma sp. LZ-2023a. The sequence continues at coordinate 177,133,757 of CM067369.1, read as the reverse complement.
GAACCCCAAGGAATCTATTCCACTTTCCAAGTCTATACCATGCACCTGTCCAGCCACCTAAAGTCCAATATGGTCGCCGTGCATTATGAGGTGTATCGTTAAATTGTCATAACTCAGCGGTCGTTAAGGAGAGAGACTCCTTGTCTATGTCTAGAGCAATGTTTTCGAACCCAATGAATCTAGCTAACATAGTTCCAGGCTCACACAACCCATCCAATTCACCTTTCCAGAGTATCCATCCATCATCTGACCTCGTATGACGTCAAAATCAGCTCAGCGCGGGTATGATGACGCGACAATCATTACGTCACAAAGGGTTCCATAATAGATCGTCACCAAATCTCAAATGGTCCGACACGTTTTATGAATTGTCTTTGGAATTCTTTGCTATTTAATAAACATGCTGTAGAATATTTTGAAACTAAATTGAATGGGCGCTGTTGCTGCCTTAGGCAGCAACAGCACCCAGTCAGATTAGTTTCTAAATATTCAACAGCTTACCTGTGAAGTTTTTTTGGAAATTGATAGTCAGGGTGTTCAGAGATCGATCGAGCCCAACACGAGTGAGGTGTGGGTGGAGCTTAGCTAGAGATGGGCAGGGTCCATTGGCTGAATTCCAATATGGCCACGGTGCATAATGAAGTGAATCTTAAAATCGTCAGAATTCGGCAACCTCCAAGGATAGAACGTCGTGTTAATGTTTGCACCTATGTTTTCAGCGATGTCTGAATGATGTCACACGTATATGGCCATAAAGGACGCCTACACTCCTACAGCCATGACCGAGAATCCGTCTCTGTGCCTGCCAAGCACAAAGAAGGTGAAAAGAGACGAGAATTGGAAAGAGAAAACCGACAGATGACCCTGGATGATCTTCGGATGCATTCTCATCCACTCGCTGAATAATGCGCATCCTTTTACAACATCATCAACGGGAATGTAACGTCTACCGAAGACGCCAAGGTACGGGATACGATAGAGATTGGACAGGAGAGACAGTCAGTGAAGGATCCACTGTGTAACAGCTGACTATGAACTCACATCTGCCCGGTCGCTATGCCATCAATCGATTGCTCTCAAAAACGCTCCGCGCATATGATCTTGGTAGCAACCTTGATCTTGAGTGCCAAGCTGACAGTAATGGCTGTATCCGCCTGGGTGCTTTTCCGTAGAGTAAATTTAATCGCGCTGTTGTCAAAATGTTCTCTAAGCAAACGTACCCGTCGAATACAAAAACCCTAGCAGTATGGAAGGTGCAGAAACCGACTAATCCACCTAAAATTTAATATCTTGAAAATAAAATCCACCTTTCAGCACTGTTTTTAGTCATAGTGAATGCTGACTAATAGTATAATTCAGCTCCTAAGTCCCGCATTTTCAAATTTTGCATCACGTGACATACTTCACGAAACATGCAACACGTTTTGGCCCTGGCATGTTTCGTGCTCTATTTTTTCCCCTGGAAATACCAGTCGAATAAAAAATATACTCTACGGAGCCAATATACTATAACTTTTCGCCCAGTAGAATACAGCCGCATGGTGAAGTGGATATAATATCTCTCATAGGCTACATATTGTGCGCTGCGTGGTTGGGGGGGGGGGGGGTCGGACTGCACGGCCAGTGGACGAGCCGTACGAGAACATCTGCGTCGTCACTAAGGGCGCCTTTAGTGGCGACGCAGATGTTCTCGTACTGCTCGTGTACTAGCGCTGTTAACCTAACATTTCCTGTTCAAATGGAGAAGTGGGATGGGTCAGTTCTCGACATTAATGACACTGCCACATAGTTTCCAGTTTAAGGCACCTGACTCATGTTGGGATCATTCGATCCCTGAACCCCCTGACTATCAATTTCCAGAAAACTAAACCGGTAAGCTGTTGAATATTTTGCAACTAATTTGACTGGTCGCTGTTGCAGCCTATGGCAGCAACAGCGCCCAGTTAAACTAGTTGCAAAATATTCGACAGAATGTTTATTAAATATTCGTACAACGCGACTAAATCGAGTCATTCATGCTTTAATTGATTATGACGTCATCTTAGACGTCATATGAAGGATGAACAAACTGGAACGGTCCATTATTGTAACACGGTCTTGGTGAAAATTCCCAGTATGTAACAGATTAGATATTACATGTACCAGGTGAAAATGAAAAAGTGAATCTTTGTCAAGGTCTCGCATTGGCAGACAATCAAAGTATGCTAGTAAAATAATCAAACAAATTAAAGTGATTAAAATAATTTTTAAAATTCCCAGAAATAATTTAACATGTTTCCCAAAACAAAAACATAAACATGTTAGTTTATAAGAAATGTTCAATTGAATATTTTGATCGTAATTGGACTGGAAGACATTGCTGTACTAGGCAGCAATCCCATCCTATCAAGTTCTGTTCAAAATATTCAACAGTACGTTTTATTTGTTTTGGAAACATGTTAAGTTACTTTTAGCACTCTTGTATTAAGCCTACCTGTCCTACAAAGGTATATCTATCATCCAGGTGCAGATAGGAATCTGGCCCTATCATATTTAACACATATGATGAATTGTCAAAGAAAGAAGGAACCGCTACCACGTCATTGCTATCCGGAGTTAGTGGGCCACTTGTACAATTATTTGTTTCTAAATTTATATTGTACTCAACACCTGCAAAATAAACAAAATCTGTAGGCATAGTCCAATGGAGGAATCGAGTTTTAGATATGCTCCGCCTATCTCTAGCTAAACCCACCCAAACAAGGTGGTGGGACAAATCGCTCCTTGCGCTATCTGAATCTCAATTTCCACAAAACTAGACAGGTAAGCTGTTGAATATTTTGAAATTAATTTGAGATGGTGCTGTTGCTACCAATGGCAGCAACAGCGCCCAGTCAAATTAGTTTCAAAATATTCAACAGAATGTTTATTAAATAGAAAAGACATACAATTCGTACAACTTGTCGGACTATTAATCGTTTGCGACGGACTATATCGCGTCACTCATGATGTAAATGATTTTGACGTCAGCCTACACGCGGCGTAGTTGATTATGACGTTGCATGATTGACTGAGAAACTGGATTCATCGATTGAGTAGGCCAATGGTTATGTAGATTTAGAAGAAACTTGAAATTTGGCGCTCAATCACATCCAAGGTGTCAGCTGGTAATCGCCCCATGACGAGCGCGAGCCATTTCTAACAATACCCCGCCCATTAGAATAACTAATCTTCACCCAGTTTAAACGCGATTTTTTACATTAAAAATAATAGTGATGATGATGACTTACCTGTCGAGAAATCATGTATAGTTCTTCGTCTTTCATTGGTTACCATTTTGTCTATTCGCATTATCATCGATGGGTGGTCATAAAATACCTAGTCAAAAAGGAAAAGTATAACCCTTTGATCACCAAAGGTCAAAAAGCTAATTTCCTCTGCGATGAAATACGTATTATCTTGAGTATTTTGAAACTAATTTGAATGCGAGCTGTTGAAACTTAGGCGGTGTGCTCACTCGATAGTTAACAGGAAATAATGCCGTGCTTCAGTATTGTGCTACGCTGGTTAAGTCTCCAGTGAGAACACGGCCTACGGCCGTATTCTCGCTGGAGACTTAACCAGCGTAACGCCATACTGGCCAGCGTAACGCCATATGGAGGTATGGTGTTATTCCACATTAACTATCCAGTGAGCACACGGCCTTATAAATACACAGCCTAGGCTACCATAGTTTCTAAGGCCGTGTTCTCAATAGAGCGTTAATCAGGAATAACACCAAACTTCAGTATGGCGCTATTCCTGATTAAGTCTCTAGCGAGAACACGGCCTAATTCCTCACGTTTTTACTTTGCAGAATCTAGCTGGCGATTGTTCGATCCAACAGAGGGCGTAGTGCATTTATACGAGAATTGCTAGGCAGTCCAGACATAGTAGATTAAAATAAGACGGCGATTGCACCCACAATTTAAAATGGCGTCTATGCCTCTAGTTAGTGCCAATAAAGTACCAAAGAGTTCCAGATTTATATGAAATATGTGTTTTACAAATTTATGAGAAATTTATCCGTGCTTATGATAGCTATGCACAATTTTAGGCTATTACCATCAGGCCTATGGAGGGATACAATGTTCGCTATGCCATATCAGTCAAATTTGTTTTAAAATATTCAACAGAATATTTATTAAATTATATGTTCACCAAAAACATACAATCCAGACTTTTATGACGGAATTTTCGAGTTTTGTAAAAACAAATCTCTGACTAATGACAGAGCATTGTTATTTTGATTGTGACGTCAGCTATCAAGCGACGTATACGATTATGACATCAGCTATTTGAGTGACAGATCGGACCCCGCCATTGACTCACCAATACCCATGACGACAAACGCACATTCACTGGTCTTACTTTTAAAACATTGACTGTTTTGGAATTCTTTCTGATGATTTCCAGGTCATATGAATAGCTTCGTGGCATCAGTGGCATCTTCTCTTTGACAATGTACCCTGTGAGTAAGAACACATTAGCTGCATTAAATATATCTGTAAATATTCTCTATCAAATCCTATTACTTGAATGCGTCGTATATATTAATATTAATATGCCTATTAACGCCACACACAAGCACGCGCGTACACACGCACGAACGCACGCACGCGCCCGCCCGCCCGCACGCACGCACGCACGCACGCCATTAAAAGCATGTTCCAGCAGAGAAAAAAAATATAACATTTTTGATACGTGATAAGGATTCCTCTAATGAACAAAAATATTAATGTTTATTATTGCAATTAGTGCTGGTGACACATAGTTAATTAAAAGACCCATAAATGGGCCGTTCCAATTTATCCATCAATCATATGACGTCATGATCAAGTACGTGACGTGTAAGATGACGTCATAATCAATTACGGCATTAATGACTCGATTTAGTCCGTCTTAAACGCTTAATAGTCCGACACGTTGTACGAATTGTACGTCTTTACTATTTAATAAACATACTGTCGAATATTTTGAAACTAATTTGACAGGGCGCTGTTGCTGCCTTTGGCAGCAACAGCACCCAGTCAAATTAGTTTCAAAATATTCAACAGCGTACCCCTATGGTTTTCTGACAATTGATATTCACGGAGTTCAGGAATCGATCGATCTCAACACGATCTGTGTGTGGAGCTTAGCTAGAGATTGGCGGGGCAAAGCTAAAACGGGAAAGGTCTATTCGGATCATGAAAAATCTATGAAAAGCCATGACAAAAGCCTTATACCAACAAATATACAAAATTAGGCTACTTAAAATTTCAGCAAAAATGTAATTATTTAAAATTAGTAGGTTTCGTTAGAAATGTAATAAAACATTGACAGGCTGACAGATAGATCGCCGGACTGACCGACATGCAGACTTATGCTAGTTGCGAGTCGAGCATACTATTGTTATTTGTTCTGGTATGGTGCGAAACATTAAATTAACGGTCGCATAAATTGTGAGCGTGAAGAATCCATGTTAGCCTAAGCGATACAAATTTGATTTGTGGTCCCGTTCAAAATACCATGTAGAAAATGTTCGATATGGTTGTGTGAAACATTATAGTCATGCGATTAAGGAAACATATGTTATCAAGCCTTTTCCATGGTTAATTTTGAAATATAGCCACATTTATTTGTCGAGATTTTTTCTTGAATTTTGATCAAGGTTACCATGATAAACGTTTTGCTTCATGTTACATGCTAACTGTAGTAAGCTAAACTAGATTTAGTCATGTGTTGCCGTATATCCGGGTCTTTTGCCAAGTGCTTCTTCACTGGGCTAGTCCACGCTGTCGCGTTATGGATCAATTTGACAAAATTTCAGAACAGTTAACAAGTGTAGATAAAAGTTTAAGAAGTTTTCAAACCGAGATAGAGTCAATCTCACAGAGAGTAAAAGGTTTAGAAGTAAACTTTGACAGTTTAAATGCAGTACGTAAAACTGATTTGATACCAGATATTTCAAATTCAAGCGGCCATCAAGCAGGCCATATTCAGAACGAAACGCTGTCGTCAGCACAGGCGTTTGACCCAGATTCGGGTCACCTCGGCCCCGGCGCTCCGATTGTAACAGGCGCCGCAGCTGTGGATACACAGGCGACATACGCCTCCATCACAGATGGTTTAACTGCAGTGCAACTACCGGTTGGCTGGAAACTATCTGATAGCCGTAAAGGCATACGGAAAGAGGACCAAGGAACGTACGAGGTAGTCAATAAAAGCGCCAGGTACGTTGAAACTGCTCTAAAAATTATCAGGTGTTCTCAAGAACAAATTTCCAAATCAGCCCTTAATGATGCGATTTCAGTTTTGTTACCAAACTTTCAGTTTCTAGAGGACAAATATTCCTCATTATTGGTCAAAGCTAAGCATAACAAAGATGTGTCAGATTATTTTGAAATGTATAACATTGGAACATCTGGTCTGTCTGATCGACACAGGCGAAATCTAATGTTAGCGGTACAGACGGCACCTCCCGCCCCTTCCCCCATCGGTCACCGTGAGAGGGGGATTTCCTCAGTACAGACATAGACGACCGTATAACAACAATTACGGCGGATATTTCGGGCGCGGCCGAGACGTGTATATGCAGGCAGCATCAGCTATACCCACAACTCAACGGCCTCATTATTATAACAATACTAATGAGTGACCTATTTTATTTATCATCGGTTGGTTAAAAATAGACTTAAATATGTTTTGCGAGAACAGAGTCGTTTACAGAGGGTCGCTTCGGAAATGTGCTACAGTGTGGCAGAATAAAAACCTTCGTAACTTTGCCTGTAATATCGTCAGTCGTGGCGCGCGTATTGATTTTGATTCAAATCTAAAACCATTTCATTTTGAAAATCTCCAGTTTAATAAAAAACAGACAGACTTTTTACTTGACGAAATAAACACTATTATGCGAAGATGTCATAGAACGTTGTACTTCGAAACCAGCTGGTGTTTCCCCTATAAAATGTGTTCCTAAGAAAGGTAACCAAGTTAGACTCGTGACTGATCTCCGTCATTTGAATCAATTTTGTCACCCTCCAAAGTTTTCATACGAAGACATAAACACTGTGTTAAGGTTTTCACAATACAGTGATCAGATGATCACAGTTGATTTAAAAAATGTGTTTTATCATGTTGACATATGTGAGGAAAATCATCAATGGTTTGGATTTAATTTTGACAGTAATTATTACAGATACAAAACATTACCATTCGGTGCAAAGATCAGCCCTTATTTCTTTTGCAAATTATTACGACCTGTAATTCAACATCTTAGAGAGAAGGGGCTTAGAGTAGCAATATTTGTAGACGATGTTATATTGTTTGCCCAACTAGATATTATTGAAAGACATAAGGAAATACTGTTAACAACTTTACGGAAACTGGGTTGGATTATTAATTGGAATAAGAGTTCATTAATCCCTACTCCTGGAACACACAAAAACCTATATCGGTTACAATATAATTACAAACGGTACAAACAAATGCGTCTGGATAAAAATTCCATCAGATAGAATAAAGAAACTTAAACACGATATTGTTCGTCTAATTAAACAAGGTGGCTTTTAAATATAGCCACATTTATTTGTCGAGATTTTTTCTTGAATTTTGATCAAGGTTATCATGATAAACGTTCTGTTTCATGTTACATGCTAATATCATTTTAAAGCAGTTAGCTATAGAGTATTGGTACCATTTATTGGTTTATCCATCAAACTATCTATTTTGATAAAGTTATTTAGTGTTACAGCACCTTATTATCGCTTAGGCACAGTACCAAGTTCCCTCCCTTGTTCACAAAAGACACATTCCCACGCAAGTCTGTGAATCACCTTATAATTAGGCAGCAGTTTGAAATAACTTAAACCTATGAACACAAACTACCGAATTCCAAACTAATTCATAATTTAATGAATAGTCTGTCGTATATCTTTGAAATTAATTTGATTGGAAGCTGTTGCTGCCTACAGGTAAAAAAGCTGTAGAACAAGTAGATATCTTTGCTGAAGCATTTGATAAACTAATCATTGAAATTAAAGATGTTTTCTTTCAAGGTCGTGCAATTGACATATCATATCTACTTAACCTAAAAAAACCACCTTACCTTGTCGATTGTGGTTTCCAAAATGCTGAATCATATAGTGCACAGAGACTGGAGGCTAAGATTAAAAAGTACTTTGAGGCGAAGGTTATCTTTCACAGCACGCCAAAGAAGAATGAACCAGAACTTGTATACAAAAGTTGAGAAGACTTTAATCAATAAGATATGCGATACGAAGTGCCAAGTTAGAGATGATGCCATCGAATCTTATCTTACTGTTCCCGAGTTAGATTAAGATAAACTCCTATGAGGCATTGAGACTTAGAAAATTTATAAGAATGGCGAAAGGAATTTCATTAAGCCCATGTATTGATGGTGCGGGCATCTATGACAACAAAGCAGAGCAATTAGTACCTGGTGATTTACATACGTATTTATGTCTTCTTGTATTACGTGAAACAAAAGAAGATGTAAGTGAGGAACACTTACACAGGGGAATGATGCCAACTGTACAAGATATTATATATTCCACTTCACATGCAAGATGTAAAACACCTAAGCATATTGGTTTGTTTATTTCACTAAAACACTTGACTGGAAGTAAGCCGGTCATAGATTTAGTTCACGGCCAACGCCATTCGATAGGCTATGACAAAGTGTCTAGAACTGAACCTGCAATAGCGAATAAGGTTAAAAAATGTAGGTATTCGAGGTGACAATTTATTACCAACCAATATCATATCCGGTGTGTTTCCCATGCTGCAATGAATACCATTGATATTAATGACGAGACTATTAGTTGAATGGGCGCTACACACATTCTCGGTAATGTTATTTATCAAGAGGAAAGGAGAAATGAGTTTCCAAAATCCTCAACAACCAAATAAAGAAGTAAGAGAGACGTCTTTTAAAGATCATTCACGCAAAGTAATTCTTGAGTGCCCAAACACATTCAAATGAATTGCAGAGCTTCAACATTTGCTAGGAACAGTTGACAAAAGGTTGGTTTGATGTTGGCGGATTTAATATGTCCCTTAATAGATAGATGTATAGTGTTTGCCCGTTTGGGTCCCACACACATATACAACTTGATATTAAGGCAATTGACATAGACGAACAACACATTCCAAGCTGGATTGTATTTAACGCGGCATTAAGTGTCAAGTTTGGTGAAAGGTCAGGCAAGACACTGATAGGATACAATCCAAGTGTACCAGATATACCTACTGAATGGAACACTATCTATACAGATCTAGATAGAATCGAACGCCATATGTGGGCAGTAGAGCAACAAGTCCCTGTTATAACACTTGATTTGCTACTATACATTGGTGCCCAGGACGCTTACGTAATTGGGATGAGCATAGGCACCGTGCTATTCGATGAATTCCACATGATGGAATTGTTTTCGAAAATCCTTGCCAAATTGTATAGTTCATCTGGGATTAAAGACCTCTTAGGAGAAGCCGATGTGGTTGGTCCAAATGCAATGTCGGTGATCATGCTTGGTGGAAACTACAAACAGTGTGCTCTTTCACCTAAACTAGTGTTTGAGGTGATGTGCAGGCAGCAGTTCATTGGTTTACTTTCGTGGCTTGTACAGAACCACAGGATCTCTGAGGAAGAAGTTTCTACACTCGGAGAAGATTGTTTGAGAGTACAGACAGACATGAAAGCTCTGCTGTCATCAAAGGAATTCGATCCCATATAGCATGCACGTGTGGTGGAGAGCATTCAAACACCTCGAAACAGGGTGCAAGAGTCCATTGTATGAAGAATTTCTTTTAAAAGGACTGAAATCTAAATCTACTTTTGCTTTTTTGGAAACAATATGTGTTGGTCTTGGATTTGACGACATTGCAGCTGAAAGAGGAGCGGACTGGATAACACACATAAACTGTTTTCAGTAAATTGTGTGCTCTGCCTTTGCATACAACTACGCCCGTTGGAGACCCGTGTACATCTCTGAGATGATGCTTCTACCAGAAACTGCTTCAGATGTACACACCAAAATCAATGTTAACGTGGTTCAACGGTGTATGGTCTGATCTTGGCCTAAAGCAAACTGTAGTTAGACACAAAATCCAAAAAGCAGGTATTATCGGATTTAATAGACAGAGAGAGGCAACTATGAAATGGTATTTAACAGTCCATGAATAAAGCCACTATCCATAGAAACATTAAAATGATGTGTGGTATGAATGACGCGAAACAAATCGTACATTCTGCTAAAAAAAGTGAAGCAATCATAAAAGATGATATTGACATTCAAAAGGTACTAGTTGTAAGTATGGATCGATTTGGTAATCCATTTATTCTAGACATTAATGTTGAAAGGGAGGAACCAGACCCGTTAACAAACATTTCTACAGGAATAATCAGTCCAACTCACATTGTGCAAGTCGACTACAAGCTAAATAAATTGGTAAAAACACAATGATTGAGTTCGTTGAAGAGTGTCTGAAGACGGGGTCAAACCATTAAGTGTACCTCTCAAGAGAATTAAGCTGAAAACTTTCGCTAGTGTTCCTAAGAAGAATACTAAAGGGAACTGAAAAATCAGTTCTCATGAATCAGATCATGACCTGTCTGGAAGTATAGTAGTAATCTCTAATGAAAGGGCTGTAAATCTAGAACATTTTTTCCAATATGAATTTTCTACTATTCCACAGATTATGCGAGATTTACATATTGAAGCAGCATCCTCACTGTATCCCGAAGACTTCATGAACAAAATAAGAGACAAAAAGAATGAAACAGGAGTGTTCATAGATCATATTGCGTGTGTTCAGAGAATTTCATCAAGAGCCGGTATGATCACTTTTGGAGAACTTGCTGATAGCCTTGAAATATTCATAATGACTGCCTTTGCTGAAGGAAACACAAACATGTATCAAATAGGCATGATTTAGATGAATCAATAAAAGCTGGAGAGAAAAAGATGTGGCAATGTATAACGATCACCAGAAATGAGTATTCATTCACGACAGCCGGTTATACCTAGAAATATCAAAACATACATTGCGAATCCAAAGAACAAGAACTATTTTAATGGCCGCTTTCATATAATAGTATGCCTGGATTTTTTAATGAGAACCAAAGGTTGATATTGTCAGGAGGATGTAAGAATCATGAAATAGTTGTTCTGATCACATGTAATGGAGTTGAATGAAGATTTGGATGAACTATATTCATCGCAAGACGAAGCAGATACCCAGCGCATATTACATATTCCTGATTCCACAACAAGATTCAGCACTGTGATGGCAATCGTATGGTCTGCAGATACTGATGTGCTCGTACTGGCGATAAATGTTAACCATGAAATTAGCATCGAGGTGTGGTTCAAAACTGGAACAATGAAAAACGCCTGTTTTATTCCCATACATACAATATTAGGGAGAACCATTAGTGCTATGCATTTGCAGTACACATTCTTACAGGTTGTGACAGCACAAGTTGTTTTCAAGGAAATCTATAAAACTGTCAAATGTTAATATTGTGTATGGTGATCCTGTTGATGTGTTTGCGCGGTCACACCTGCCTATAGCCACCATCACACGGACCACCAATATGTGATGTCTAAAACATATAGTTACCTATAGTTACCTAATGAATTTTATTTGAAGTGGAACTTATCCTTTGCGTGAATGTGGCAGTTACTTGCGGTCGTCGTCTTACGCCTGCGGGGGTAGGTGATCGCTGTAGACAGGTTTGGCTATACATCGCACTGGGTATAACATTGTTGACTGGTGTGGTAAATTTTCGTGCTCTCTCTCTCTCTCCCTCCTTCCCTCCCTCCCGCCCGCCCGCCCGCCCACCTGCCCACCCGCCCTCCCCCTCTCTCTCTCTCTCTCTCTCTCTCATTCTGATTTATCTAAATATAAACTTAAATTGTGTATATAAGTTTAATTATATGCTGCCGTCTAATAATTCTGTAGGGAGCGGGAAAAAATAAGTTGTCATAACTTGTGCTCAATCCCTTTGTACAGATGTTACAATAAAATATGTTTAAAAAAAGGAAAGGTAAAAAGAAAGCATTACACTTGATTAGAAATACTCGCATTTATTAAAACTCGGACCTTCACTTAATTTGACCGATGAAGTGAAGATGCATGTGAAATATGTGTGTGTTCCCTTTATGCTCCAAATACTAACATAGAAGACATAAATATGCTACGGCATAACACGTTTTGCAAGAAGCCAATCCAAACCCCAAATTTACCGCAGTGCAAAGACAGTCTTGTACAGCATATTAAGAGATCAAACTATCAATGCGCTGTCTGGAAAGATCACTGGTAGCAAATTCAAATTTTGATGGACCCTATGGTAATGGCTGGAAACAAATCAGAAAATTATTTGGACCCTATGTGATGACACAGGAGGCGGTACCAACAGAAATTACAGAACTAACTACACGTAAATGCCGTGAATCAAAGTGTGCAACGCAAGTATGTAGATGCAAGTATGTAGATGTATTAAATCAGGATTAAAATTCACACTTACCGAAATACTGAAGCATGTATAAACATGGATGCGTCGAATGACGAGGACGTACTTTTTGATGATTTAACTGATTTATCTGCGTGATTCTAATTAATGTTCTATCAGCGCCTTCAAATACTTATCCAGTGATTTTCGTGAAAGAGTCTTTTATCAAATTTATTGTATTTACGTTTTTTTCTGATGTTTGCTAAAATTATACAAAACATATTCTTTCTCGGGTAAAAGTATACGTCATGGTAATAAAGTAGGATTTTCTTCAAATTGACCACTCACGCAGCCATATAACATATAGTTCAGCATACTATATAGTAAACATGTAGTTCAGCATACTATATAGTAAACATGTAGTTCAGCATACTATATAGTAAACATGTAGTTCAGCATACTATATAGTATTACCTACACTATGAAGCCTTCAAACATTTTCTACATGGTATGTTGAACGGAATTCACTTTTATGGCCCCTACAGGAAATACCGCTTAGTCTATGTTACACCAAATATATAAAACTACGTTTTTGATAGATCATGAAAATGCGCCTACTGAACACAAGCAGACATAACTGTTTGGTATTGCACACCGTCCTGAGTCAAACTAATATGGCAAGTTTGAGCTTAGATTAGTGTACCACGCTTGGACCGGTTGTATTGGACATCTTGATCAACCTAGGATCTATATCCTGAAAGCGCAAGCTTTAACCCCTCTTGTGTCAACGGCGCCTCAGAGCGCTCGAAAAACTACTTTTATTAATTAACACTTTTATTTGTCAAGTTTTTAAAGGAAATTCAAATATCTGCTCAGTGAATGACCATTTACTGGCCAAAAGAACTTTTTTGTTGTTGTAAATTTACCACTCGAATTTAGGAAAACATTTAAAAAGTCCTTTTACCGGCTTGGCCATTATAAGGTTAATCGTCTAGGAATCGTCTAAGTTTGTGTGCAGTCACTGTCCATTTGCAAGCCAAGAGGAGACTATTTTTTGAAAATTTACCACAGGAATGACTGTCTCGGTAACTGTCGTCTCTTGACCTGAAAATACTACTGCAGAGAAGGTGTTACCATTATAAGGACAAGTTAACTCAAGAGGCGTTAAAGAGTCACAGTCATTTAATCCCAACAGCAAGTATCCGTTAACCATAGCTGCTGCTGCTGCTGCTGCTGCTGCTGCTGCTGCTGCTGCTGCTGCTGCTGCTGCTGCTACACTGAACAGTGATAACAAACAACTTTGCACTAAAACCACACGATTCAATTTTGAAGTTGCGTCTAAAGTATTCAATAAATTGTTGCCACTATTCGCTACGCTGGGAAGTAGCAAAGTATTTTGACCTGTTGGGGCTAAACTTTGGATGGTAAAAACCCGCGGCCGCGGAGACACAATGGGAGAGGAAAATCCTGGCCACCCTGAGCTGTTCATCCGCCTATGCCATACGATTGTAAGTATTGGCTGAATGTATCCTTTTAATTAAATAAACCGTTGTACTAAAATGAATGCTATGAGTAATCCATTTCACAAAGATGTGTTGATTTCAGTATTTGACGCGCTTGTCAAGCTGAAAGTCGACATATTGTTTGCATATTAATATTCTCGCGTTGTGATGAAATTTACAACATTTTGATGACTATAATATGACATAAGACTGTGCTAAACACTTTTATAACTAATATTCTCTTTCGACAGACGTACTACGGAGCCGTGCTTTCAGTAGAGAAAACATCCTGGAGCGATCTGAGCGTGCAAAATTGCCTTTTGTCAGTTTATATGTTATGATTTAATTAATACAAAAAACAGCAGATTGTCAATAGTTTCCAGATTTAGCCAAACGTTTTGAAACCTTTTCCCTACTGAATGCAATGCAAAAATACTCGGACTTTCAATGAGGAAATATTTGTATTTTCTTAATTAAATTTTGCCATTAAAGTGTTCGATACGGTGTTGGTGCTTTGGCTACAGGCATTTGAAGTTTACCCTCGAAAAACCGTAATAAAGTTAATAAAATCCGTAGGAGCGAATGCAAAACCAGTGTCGATGTTTTAGACAGATATAACTGACATGACACGCCGCTAGCATCCCGAGCGGAGAGACTCAAAACTAGGATTTTTGCTTTGTTTTTGTTCATACGTATTGTATTTCCGTGATCGCCGTTGACCACCTTGTGTATTTTATATATATATATATATATATATATATATATATATATATATATATATATATATATATATATATATATATATATATATATATATATATATAGTAATTGTAATATGAACTGTGCTAATAATATGAAATAGGAGGCTAAACCTCAAATGCCTGTGCAATGGCTATACGTCTAATAACACTGAAATAATAGTTACACTTACCACTAAAATCTATTGCCACAGGATAAATTTTCTTCCATGTCTGCAAAACAGCGAATCAGTAAATAGTGTTTGTTATTAAAAGAATTCTATCAACTCCTGAGATTCTTTCAATGATGTGCGTATGACCACGCACCACTATCAGTATCTATAGTTAATCTCATGGACCCGAATTCATGAAACTAATTAAGTCCAAGCAAGGCACCTATCTCGCTACTTAGGTGAGGTGCTTATTTTAAGCGGTATTCATGAAACGGATTAATTACGCCAATGTCCGTAAACCCAGACTTAGACACTTCTAGAGGTGTCTTAAATTTCAGTAGGATAGACAAAACAGCATTATATAGCCAGTGTATCAAACAGTTCGTTTTGTAAATAATATGGAAATGGCTATTTTAATAGTAGGAGCTTTGAAAGAGGAAGAAAGAAGGCGTTTTCTCCATCAGGAATGTGATTTTCAAAACGAAGTGTTTAATACACTGACTATATAATGCTATTTGTCCACCCCACTCAAATTTAAGACACCTCAAAGGTGTTTTATTTCTAAGTCGAGATCTACGGGAATTGGCGTAGTTAATCAGTTTCAGGAATACCTCTTAAAATAAGAACCTCACCTAAGTAAGGAAATAAGCGCCTTACTTGGAGTTAAGGTGTTTCATGAATTCGGGCCCCGAAATCTACTAGCGAGACCACCTATAACACTAATGGGCAGAACAGACAGAATGCGGGGCGTCACGCGTGCGTCAATCGATACGCGGGCGTCAAGCAGCCCTCATAGGAGAATTAAAATACACTGAATGCGTCTGGCATGCGGCAAACCACATATACGCGTGCCATTTTTACGCAGCAGCAGCAGCAGCAGCAGCAGCAGCAGCAGCAGTAGTAATAGTGGTAGTGGCGGTGGCGGGGGTAGTAGTAGTAGTAGTAGTAGTAGTAGCAGTAGTAGTAGTAGTAATAGCGGTAGCGGTAGCGGTAGCGGTAGCGGTAGTAGTAGTAGTCGTAGTAGTAGTAGTAGTAGTAGTGGTAGTGGTAGTAGTGGTAGTGGTAGTGGTAGCGGTATCGGTAGCGGCAGCGGTAGTAGTAGTAGTAGTAGTAGTAGTAGTAGTAGTAGTAGTAGTAGTGGTGGTGGTGGTAGTAGTAGTAGTAGTAGTAGTAGTAGTAGTAGTAGTAGTAGTAGTAGTAGTAGCAATAGTAGTAGTAGCAGTAGTAGTAGTAGTAGTAGTGGTGGTGGTGGTGGTAGTAGTGGTAGTGGTAGTGGTAGCGGTATCGGTAGCGGCAGCGGTAGTAGTAGTAGTAGTGTTGGTGGTAGTAGTAGTAGTAGTAGTAGTAGTAGTAGTAGTAGTAGTAGTAGTAGTAGTGGTAGCAGTAGTAGTAGTAGCAGTAGTAGTAGTAGTAGTAGTAGTAGTAGTAGTAGTAGCAGTAGTAGTAGTAGCAGTAGTAGTAGTAGTAGTAGCAGTAGTAGTAGTAGTAGTAGTAGTAGTAGTAGTAGTAGTAGCAGTAGTAGTAGTAGCAGTAGTAGTAGTAGTAGTAGCAGTAGTAGTAGTAGTAGTAGTAGTAGTAGTAGTAGTAGTAGTAGTAGCAGCAGTAGTAGTAGTAGTAGTAGTAGTAGTAGTAGTAGTAGTAGTAGTAGTAGTAGTAGTAGTAGTAGTAGTAGTTGTAGTAGTAGTCTAGAAGCAAATAAAAGGTCAGTCAGAAAATCAACAATGGCCCGTCACGAAAGTGTTTGAATCGTATGTTGTCACTGAATTTACAATTTAATAAACATTCTGCAATAGGCAGCAACATCTCTCAGAGTCAAATTACTTTTAAAATATTCAACAGCTTACCTATATAGTTACCTTGAAATTGGGCTCTTGTAATTCAGAGTTCAAGGTGTTAAAATCGATTAACATGCGCGTACAAAGAAGGTGGGGTTTAGCTCGAAATGGGCGGGGCATAGCTATAAATTAAAATATGCATTCACGTAAAAATATATTACAGTAGCTTAGCTACAGCTAAGAAATAACTTACACAAAATAAAACGCAGGAACTTCTGTTGAATATTTTGAACAGAATTGTACTTGAAGACATTCCTGCATAGGGCAGTAATCTCTTCCAATCCAATTCACCTTTCCAGAGTACCCATCCATCATATGACGTCACAATGAACTGCGTAATGTGTAGAATGACATCATAATGAATGACGTCATGAATGACGTCGATAAGTATGTCACGAACGCATATTTGAAGACGGGCTATGCGTTGTTGTACAAATTGTTTGCTTTTACTATTTAATAAATATTCTGTTGAATATTTTGAAACTAATTTGACTGGGCGCTGTTGCTGCCATAGGCAGCAACCGAACCCAGTCAAATTAGCTACAAAATATTCAACAGTTTCCCTGTATAGTTTTCAGGAAATTGATAGCTAGGACATTTGGGGATCGATCAATCCCAACACGGCGAGGTGTGGGTGGAACTTAGCTAGTGATGGGCGGGGCATAGGGTTAAGGGAGACAACGAGACCGATAAGTTACAAGATGTGTACATTTGAACAATGCTACGAATTCTCTAAATGTACCATATTGTAAACTGGTAGATATCTCTCCGGAATCGACAAACTGAGATTGCTTGAGGTGACTAGTTTAATTGCTTTATTTAAAGATGACCCCTGTGCTAATGTCCCATCCACGGTCCCTGAAAGAAAACAGAGAAATAATGTTTTTAATTATTGTATTTTAAAAATAATTATATTAATTATATTCGAGAGAAAGAGAGAAAGAGAGAAAGAGAGAGAGAGAGAGAGAGAGAGAGAGAGAGAGAGAGAGAGAGATGGCGAGAGAGAGAGAGAGAGAGAGATGACGAGAGAGAGCGAGAGAGAGAGAGAGAGGGGGGAGAGAGAGAGGGGGGAGAGAGAGAAATAGAGAGAGAGAAATGAGGGGGGAGAGAGAGAGAGAGAGAGAGGGAGGGAGGGTGGGAGGGAGGGAGGGCGGTAGGGAAGGATGGAGGGAGGGAGGGGGAGAGAGAGAGAGAGAGAGAGGCGTTTACAGGATAGCTGTTGAATAGTATTCTTGTTTTCGGAAACAATTTTAACAGAATATATAGCTATTAACGGTTTCATGACGAAGACGTCTGCAGTGATCTTGAGGAATGTCAATTTGCATGCCAGTTGTGAAAATTTACCACTGGAATGACTGTAGTACTTTCACTGGTAAATTTTCAAAAATAGCCTTCTCTTTACTTGCAAATGAACATTCAATAAGCAAGCTTCATCATCTGTTGAGCAAAGTCACCATCTTACGTGAGTAATATTCGCAAATCTGTTGCAGCGTGGTTGGGTTGCTGTGACTACTGTGTCGTCTGCTCAGCCGGCAGGTGAGATCAGCCGGACAGTAATGGAAGCTGTTGCAAATAGCGGTTGTGTTGTCGATACAACTGGCTGCGCATTCATCCGGGCCAGCAGGGGACGTCAAAATAGTGTCATCTCCACCAACCACGTAAGTGTCATTCAGTCGGGTAAATTGTGCTGAAAAGAAAATGAAATCACCGGTACTATTGGACAATTCTTGGGTTATCTTAATTTCATTGCCCAAAATATTTCTCTGAAAATATTTGGCACAAAAGGATGGGATAATAATGAGAACGATAAAGATTGAATCATGCGAGGATAGGGGGTGGGGTTGGGGGTGAGGGTGTGTGGAGAGAGGAGTGGAGGTTTGTGATAATTCTATGATCTGCGATCAGATCTCTTCTCAAGTATATGATGGCATAATTAATTACGTCACATGTAGGCTGACGCCACAATCCAAAAGCATCAGGAATGACGTAACTAGCTCTGGCATACACATTGAATAATCCGTCAAGTGTACGAATTGTGTGTCTTTACTATTTAATTAGCATTCTGTAGAATATTAATATATTGAATACGTTTTGAGCATTTAAAAATATTCAACAGTTTACCTGTATAGTTATCTTGACATTGGAATTCTGGGAATATAAATTGATTCTAACACGTTGAAAATGAAGGTGGAACTTAGCTAAAATGTGCAGGGCATAGCTAATATTCAGCACTCTATTACCAGCACTCTGTTGGCTGTTAGTTCACGTCACGCAATGCTACGCCTATTCGATGATAGAAAGTTAGGTGTCTCGATAGGACATGCTTATATACGTGTGTAATTAATTATTTAGGCTTTGGAATAAATTGCATGGATAGCCGTGATCCACACTTACAACCAGACAGAGAAAGAGGGATCGGTGGGGACGGGGGGGGGGGGGGGGGGGTTATAAACTGCAAGGACGGGCAATACCACATCAACCTTCTCACGGCGAAGTCGGCCAAAACCGGCCTCTGCAGCAGCCTTGAGGAATGTCTGTTTGCAAGCCAAGAGAAGAATATTAAAAAAAATTTACAACTGGAATTACTGGCTCGATAATCGAGCCAGTCATTCCAGTTGGAAAATTTCCAAAATAATCTACGTTTGGCCTGCAAATGGACATTCAATAAGCAAATATTTAGACTTTCTTGACCAATTTTAGCCATTAAAGGGTTAATCATACCATAAGCCGAGGCTCTTGACATGACATCCATGGATAAATAGATATTGAATATATCATAGTCAATTGTGAAGTGTTGAATTCGTAGCGGCGAGATCTGCATAGCTGCAGCGATTTCTAGTGGTGCTGTGCTTAATAAAGACTTTCCCAGTGCCATTGAATAGTCCAGGTTGAGGACCAGGTCCAGTTTCCCTTTCTGAGTGGCAGCGTAACAGGAGGAAATGTCATATACGGAAAATGGCGGTTGCTCAGTGCTGACGTCTAAGAATTCCCAATTAATTGTTTTGTCCATCTGAAAACAAATGTAGCTGTATTGAAGACTAGTAACTATTTGGGTACCTATGTTATCTCTATCGTAATACAGCTTATAATTTGTGATATCTGTGTTATTCTAGTAGTCATGGCAACGTGGTTTACGGTACACCTCATACATAAGTTAAAATGCTTCCAAAACCAAAACAGGAACATGTTAGTAAGTATAATTTTGAACACGGTGTAAGAATGTTGAATATTTTGAGCAAAATTGAGTTGGAAGACATTACTGCCTACATCGTGTTCAGAATTCTTTTGCTTTGGAAACATGTTTACTAATGCGCGCACACGCACGCACGCACACGCACGCGCACACCACGCCACGTACGCACGCATGCACGCACACGCACGCGCACACCACGCCACGTACGCACGCATGCACACACAGATTAAACACACTAGTTATGCAAGTAAAATTATCTGCGTCAAATACTTGTAAAGCCACTTACTGATGGGACGTAGACCTTCACGCTCACTGGAACCCGGGTTGACATATACTGGCCGAAGTTACTGTAACTCCTCCATGTTTCCTGTACGAAAAAAACCCCTTATTTTATTACATGTTAAAATTCGTAGTTAAGTATCTAGTTATATATCGTATATCTCGGTTAAGGCTTCACCCTGTTGGGACTAAACTTGGACACATGCTTACATAAATTAAGGGCTGTAAAAGAATGTGACGAAACTGATGAAGTTTCTCAATTTTGCTGTTTTTTATATTCCTACATTTGATGGAGCGCTTTCGTAAATTGTGGTAGGAAAACTTTAACCACTAGCCATAGAGAGCGCGAAAGTGGTGGGCGTGGGAAAATCGACGTATCTCCCAACCGCCCCCCCCCCCCTGGATCCGCCACTGACATGGCATGGCGGGTTTCTAGATGTAGACGTCGAGCACGATCATGGCCCCCAAGAAAGGTTGTTGTTGTTGTTGTTGTTGCTGTTGTTGTTGTTGTCCGGGTGGTAGAGAATACGCACGCGTGAGTCTGCGTGAGAGCGTGCGGGTGGATGAGTGGAAATGGGCGGGTGGGGTGGGTAGGGTCGTTGAGGTGTGGTGGGGTGGGGGGTGGGGGGGGGGGGGGGGTGGGGGGGGGGGTGTAGCGTGCGTAGACGCGTTTGACAAACACTGTGTTGTGTACCAAACGAGCATTATCGGATTCCACAAAAGAACGTTTACTCTGGTAGGTGAGTTTCATGGGCATTGGAACTGGAACGCATCGTGTCTAACAGAAAGAAAATTCCTAAATATAAAATTTCAGGTCAATTTTAGCAATTTTCAATTGTCTTACCATTTTATATTGTATTTTCGTTATCGTTCACTAGTGAGAGTTCTGACTAATGAGGCTGTTATACTGTGTACAATGTACTGCAATCAGTCTTTTTTCCTCTTTCTTGGCCACTGTTTCTTGTCCTCAGCGGGAGTCCTTAGCTCCCTATGGTTCTTGGTCGTCAGGGTACACAGACCGGGTTCTTTTAGATCGGTACAGAACATAGCAGGTTTGCGCATTGACGTCCTATACGCGCTTTGTATTGTGTCATTCACAGCACATGGCCAAACTTAGACCATCCTTGTTTCGTCACCTTCACGGACAGTGGGACTGTATTCCACATAGTGCATACCGGGTGGTTGGAGATTATACTGTCTGGCCATAGATATTGGGATATAGTACGAAGGTGTCTGCGGTGACAGGCTTATCTAAAACTGCCTTCGGAGCTGTCCAACTGTTACAGTTGTACAGCTGCACAAGCGATACACAAATCGCGTCACACAAGTGTTGTTTTTGGCAAGATGGATCTGTAATCCATGGATCCACAATTTTCAAAAGGACTGGAAGACAATGCTTCGCGATATAAGGGGCGCTGTGCATTAGCGAACTAAGGACTTTTCTCTTCTTCCACGCCACCCCACCCACACCCAGACGCAGCGGAATGTGTTTGTCACTGACTTCATATGCCCTTGCAAGGTGTATATGTGTAAACTGGGTCCTGGCTTCTTTCATGAAGAGGTTCACATTCTTGAGTGTTCTGCAGCTATATGGAGAAGGTTATCGAATGGCTTCCTTTCCTCATCTATGAAGTCTACATTGTCTGTGTACTCCATCTCTAGTAGGAGGCCCAGTGCTGATACTGGTGGCTTTCGTCTTGTGGAGTGCTCTCACACAGATGATAGGGCTGTGGCATGGCAGAATGAAAACAGCACTGGCGATTGGTCATATCCCTGTGGAAACGAATGGATGTCTCAAACGCTACAGACTCAACATTTTACACGCAATTTCAACTCGGTCTTTTCCAATAGTAGCTTGACTGTGGTCACAGCTCATCGTCATTATAGCCAGCGTGCCATAGCGCGTCTATGATCTTTGATCCTTTCATGGTGTGAAAGGCCTGTGACATGACGATGTCCATCTTCTGATGCACGTCCCTTTCCCAGCCATGTTATGGCCTTAAGTTCCGCCTCAACCTCGCGTCTTTAAATTTCTGTTAGAATTGGTCTAGGATCGCCTATAAATGGATGTAATGGCCCATCGTCCAGATCTGACTAATACACCACATGACGGAGTGATATACACTGGGTAAATAATCTAAAACGTGCTCTATATAGCATCAGGTGTACCTAAATGTTACAAGCTGTCATCCATGTCACGGTTTACCTGTCACAAAAATCCCGGATGGCATTTTCCATTGTGATTGCCATGTAGTGCGCTATCTTATGGGTGCGTGATGGTGTCCAAGTGTTATGGTGATACTGCGGTATAGACATAATAGACTGTAAATATACTAATTCTAGAGCTAGAGAGCCGAATTTGGTGACAAATTCTTTGGAATTGTGGGGCCGATGGGACCATTAAATATATAGAGTATTGTTGCAGCTCTGTTTTACGAGACGACACAAAACATGCAAAATACATTAAAATTCCATATTGGTTTCGTAACCGCAAGTGCACAGTAGCTTCAAAAACATCTTCCATACATAAGCCATGTTGTGGATAACCATAGAAAACAATCCCTGTTCAATGAACCTTTCAAGTTTTAGCTATGCCCCGCCGATCTCTATCTACGCTCCACCCACACTTTGCCGTGATGGGATTGATCGATTCCCGAATACCCTAACTATCAATTTCCTGAAAACTATACAGGTAAGCTGTGGAATATTTTGTAACTAATTTGACTTGTTGCTGTTGCTGCCTATGACAGCAACAGCGCCCATTCAAATTAGTTTCAAGATGTTCAACATAATATTTAAATAGTAAAGACATACAATTCGTACAACAATGCATAGTCCGTCTTTAAATATGCATTCGCGACGTACTTATCCACGTCATTCATGACGTATCATGACGTAATTCATTATGATGTCATTCTACATGTCGTGTGGTTGATTATGACGACATAGGATGAGTTGATAAAGTGGAAAGGTCTATTCCAAACAAAATAATACCAGCTACTCGTATATGTAATGAAATCCCTTTTCTTAGCATAACATAGATTAACGTCTCCCCACCCACCACTATTCATTCATGGTGGCCAGAGGATGAATAATTCATTGGAAATTATATTGACTTAGCCGAAGTATCGGTACTGATAGTAGAAGAATTAGCAGTATATTTATAGATAAAAGAACTGATATTATTACACTTTTATGTTCTTTTCATCATTTAATCTAAGCATCCTTTCAAACTCCACCTCAGACGGACAGTCTGCATATGAATATGTCGTGGGATTGCTGTGTACAACTTCTTCAAGGCATGGCAATCACTGAAGATAACTATAACAGCACAATCCCAGTTCAGTTCTCAGAATAATATCAGAACAGTTTGCAAACAATGGCGGAGGAAGACCCGAGACGCGTCTACTGGCTGGAATATGTACATTCTATACCATAGAACTATATCAAACTAGCGTAGTAGAATTTTCTAACAATGTCCTGCAGATTTTACATTTAATCCATCGAATAGTTTTCGAGATACCCCTAGGAATGGCCCTTTCCAATTTATCCATCCTTCATAATATGACGTCATACGTGACCTGTATGATGGCATCATAATCAATGATGTCATGAATGACGTAGATAAGTTCGCCACGAACGCTTAGTTGATGACGAACTAAGCGTTGTTGTACGAATTGTATGTCTTTACGATTTAATATAGATTCTGTTGAACATTTTGAAACTAATTTGACTGGGCACTGTTGCTGCCATAGGCAGCAACAGCGGCCAGTGAAATTAGTTTAAAACTATTCACAAGCTTACCTGTATCGTTTTCTGGAAATTAATGCTCAGGGAGTTAAGGGATCGATCGATCCCAACACGGGCGAAGCAAGGGTGGAATTTAGCTAGAGATAGGCATGGCTAAAACTAGAAAGGACTATTGCATGCAAATTTGTAGCATGGATATCTGAACTACAACTATGCTTACAGTTTTAATCGGATCACCACCATACTTAGATTGGAGGTTATCGTGCGTGTGCATACGTGTGCGTGGGTGAACAGTGAGGGAGTCTGAACATTTTGCATTAATAATAATAATAATAATAATAATAATAATAATTTAATTTGTAAACTTACTGTTCATTGTTGTATTCGTATACTTCAAAAGAAGTTTATCGAAATAAAGATAATTGAAAAAAATTGAAAATTGGGTCCCGAAGAAATCTTCTGAACTACGTGACAAATGTCACAGTTACCCTTTAGGGGTCAACGTATCCGTTTCCTTTTGTTCTTGAAACGAACTCTCTTTGTCGGAAAAATTTCAATGGGCATATTAGTAGTGATCACATGACATTCGTTAATATGACCAATGAGAATGTTTGAACCGCGACTACCCTCCCCACCCCATCCACCCCAACCCCGTTACCCCAAGGCCACACTGTATCACATCTTACCAGTTTTCGATTTTAGCAAAATGCACTCTATATTAGAAGATACCGTATGGCCAGCACCTATACACAGACACCACATTTTTGTTAAAATTATCAGTTATCGTTTTCGTCTTCAACAGTAATCCAACCTCCTTGCCAGATAAAGTTGAAAATAAAGATTCTTTTTTTAAGATGGTCGCCAAAATGGTTTTCACCCGATCGACTGGAAACTCGTTCGACTTCTAGATGCCATGTTTACCTGATTAGGTATCGATTTTTCATTGGATCCATCCAATGGTTTTGTTCTGAACACAAGGGCTGGAATTCAATAAGGAGGTTTAAACCCGGCTTAGCTTAAACCCTGTAACACATCACAAAGTAATTGCAGGGCTGGTTGTATAGATAGGGCGATAGCCCTCACTTTTCTTTAGTTGAGAGCTAGGTCACACACCCCGCAAAGGGGCGTGGTCTAAATGCCCAAATATGGATATTTCTTCTCAGTGGACAGGGCATCAATAAGCCCCTCCCATTGCCGAAGGATGCCCATACTTCGGTATTTTTACCACACTTCCCGAAGGGTGTGTGATCTAGGTATCAATTAATAAAATGTGGGGGCTATCGCCCTATCCAAAATACTTATCTTGCAATTACTTTGTGATTTGTTACCAGGTTTAGACAAAATCGTGTTTAAACCGCCTTATTGAATTCCGGTCAAGGTGTATTGATTTGTAACAATCTTTAATCCGCGTTTTTCCTAGATTATTTACCCGAATGGCATGTGCTTGGCAGATACCTAGCTGCATTTGGGCCATATTGTGTAAACCTTTCAATCATAGTTTCCCCCAACAAAACATTCCCTGCTTTACACCCTTAACGGCGTCCGAAATGTACGAATAGCTAGAATATTAGTTGGTATAAGCATACGAATATTTAAACATAGAGTAAGAGTACCGAACACAAGCAATGGTGTCAATGCGGGAAATGTGTATTCAATAAAAAGTAATGACTGCATTAATTACAATGAACTTTTTATTAAACTAACAGTTGTGGTCATAGTAATCAACCTAAGTTTTACTACAAAATAGGCAGCTAGGAAATAACTAAACATGTTTACAAAACAAAATAATACGTACTGTTGAATATTTTTAACATTATTTTCAAAATATTCAACAGAAAATCTCTTACACGTTCAAGATTGGACGAACCCAGCATTTTCCTTTTTGTTAACTTAATTAAGAGCTTACTGAATGATGGTAATGCGGATAATGATGCTGACGACGAACTATAAAATGCGCAACGTTTCTAAGAATATACTCACAGCAAGAAAATAGTACGAGAAGACAGCCTTTAGATCAGAAGAACCCCATCTAAAGTCATACCGGACACCAGTCCATCGGTCGCATAGAATACCACGACTATATCCCTATGAGATGATAGGAACAAGACACATAACGGCAAGAGGGGTCCATTTCTAGCTATGCCCCGCCCATTTCTGGCTAAATTCCGCTTACTTTTCAAGCGTGTTGTACTCAATTTATATAATTTGAATCTTGAAATCCCAGAATCCAAATTTCAAGGTAAATATAGAGGTACGCTCTTGAATTTTTCGAAACTACTTTGATTGGGTGTTCTAGTTGCCTATAGCAACAACAGCACCAATTCAAGTTAGTTTCAAAATATTCAACAGATTGAGTTTTAAAATTGAAAACGTATTAAAGACAAACAATTCGTATACTTGGCGGACTTTTTGAACTTCATGACAGAAAGCTTTACGTCATTTCCATTGTGACGTCAGCTATGTGAGTGACGTATTTGACTATGAGGTCAGATACTTATGTGACAGATCGGATTCTCTATTCAGAATCAATAATATTAATTCTTTCCTGGCAAAGACGGCCAAAACCGGCCTATGCAGTGACCTTGAGGAATGTCCATTTGCAGGCTTTTTTTTTCACCGCTGGCACAACTGGCTCCATAACCGAGCCAATCATTGCAGTGGCTCCGTAACTGAACCAATCATTGCAGTGGCTCCATAACCGAGACAATCATTGCAGTGGTAAATTTGCTAAATTAATATAGTCTTCTCCTACAATTCACCTTTCCAGAGTACCCACCCATCATTTGACGTCATAATGAACTACGTGATGTGTACAATGACATCATAATGAATGACGCCATGAATGACGTCGATAAGTACGTCACGAACGCATATTTGAAGACGGTCCATGCGTTGATGTACAAATTGTTTGCTTTTACTATTTAATAAATATTCTGTTGAATATTTTGAAACAAATTTCAACAGCACCCAGTCGAATTAGTTACAAAATATTCAACAGCTTCCCTGTATAGTTTTCAGGAAATTGATAGCTAGGGCATTCGGGGATCGATCGATCCCAACACCGCAAGGTGTGGGTGGAGCTTAGCTAGTGATGGGCGGGGCATAGCAGAAAATGGAAAGGTCCATTGGACATTCAATAATCAAATATTTTAAATTTTTTGACCGAATTAAGATATTAAAGGGTTAAAACACTAGCATTAAGCCAACTAGTTTTGGAGGATAATAGCTATGCTCCGCCCATATCTAGCTAAGCTCCGCCCACTTTGTACGCGCGTTTGAATCGATATTACCACTTTGAACACTGAATTCGCAGAGGCACAATTCAAAGGTAACTGTACGAGAAAGCTGTTGAATATTTTGAAAATAATTTGACAGGGAGCTGTTGCAGCAACAGCTCCCTGTAAAATTAGTTTTAAAATATTCAACCAAATGTGAATTAAATTGTGTATTAACCAAAGATATACAATTTAGACATAATCTTGACGGCCTTTTTTCCACTTTCGTGACAAACCTACGTACGTTATTTTGATTTGACGTCAGCTAACAAGTGACAGATATTATTACGACGTAGCCGCACAAGCAGCCGCTGCCGCAGCCACCATCCCGGCAGCAGCAGCGACACCAGCACCAGCAGCAACAACAACAGCAGCACTAGTAGCCATGGACCTATTCAGTTTTAGCTATGCCCCGCCCATCTCTAGCTAAGCGCCACCAACACCTCGCTTGTGTTGGGATCGATCGATCCCTGATCGCCTCGACTATCAATTTCCAGAAAAGTTTACAGTTGAATATTTTGAAACTATTTTAACTGGGTGCTGGCAGCAACAGCGCTCAGTCGAATTAGTTTCAAAATATTCAACACCATCTTTAGTAAATAGTAAGGACATACAATTCATACAACAACCATTAGTCTGTCACCAATTATGCATTCGTTGCGTATTTATCTACGTCATGCATGACGACGTTGATTATGACGTCATGCTACACGTCATGTAGTTGATTATGACGTCATATGATGGATGGATAAACTTGATAGGTCCATTCCCTCCTTGAGCCATCCGATAATGGACTCACACAACCAAACCCCCTGGGCCCCAAATAGTTTTAATCCGCTTAGTCGCGGCATCATGGCAGCATTAACGCAGTCTGTTTCGTGAACATGTCTTTATGTTCCAAACGCAATATCTCAATGAGCCAGATTTGCGGATAGCGTAAGAAACAAAATAAATCTAATACTACCCAACATCAGAATAATATGTGCCATAGAGACCACTTGCGCCACAGGAATGATTCGTTGGGCAACTCTGAATTCTTTGTATCTCAATTTGAAGGCCTCCCAAAGCTGATATCCTGTTACATCTCTTAAAGGTAACGTGACACATCTCGGTGCGTCCGTAGGTAGCATGCACGTGTTTCCAGCCAAATTAGTACCGGTAGCTAGACAATACGGTATTTTATCTTTGAGAGACAATCTTCGTTTATTGAGGATGTTCCTGTTTTAGCATAGGCAGCTCGTATGATAATAATGGACGTGTCAAGTTTATCTTTCAATCATATAACGTCATACTCAACTAGGTGACGTGTAATCAATGTAATCGATGACGCCATGGACGACGTAGATAAGTTCGTCACGAACGCATAATTTACGACGGGCTAAAGCGTTGTTGCAGGAATTGTATGTCTTTACTATTTAATAAACACGCTGCCATAGGCAGCAAGAGCACCCAGCCAAATTAATTTCAAAATATTCAACAGCTTCCTTGTATAGTTTTCTTGAAATTGATGGTCATGCAGTTCAGGGATCGATTGATCCTAACACGGCTAGAGATTGGTCGGGCATAGCTAAAACATAATTTCTCCTTATCACGTGTGGAACAACTCACCTGGCCATTATAAACAAAGGAGTCGTCAATATAAAATACTTCCTGGGGGTTCTTCATCCGTATGACAAACTCTTCCCGCGCAGTCCAAGCGGCAGTATCCTGGATGGCGGCGTAGTCGCTCAGCGTCAGGTCACGAACTACACAATCTGCACCTGCCAGGTCCGTGACGTACGCTACACCTGAAGATCAGGGATCAAGGCGATGTACATTCAGTTATCATATAAGTAACCTTATCATACATCTGCATGAATAACCTGGATGGAGTTATGTAGTTTCAGCTATTCCCCGCCCATCTCTAGCTAGGCTATGGTAGCATCAGCGCCCAGTCAAACTAGTTTCAAAATGTTTAACCATATTTATTAAATAGTAAAGACATACAATTCGTGCAACAACGGTTAATCCGTCGTCATTTAAGCGTTCTTGACGAACTTAGCTAGGTAATTCGTGACGTAATTGATTATCACGTCAGCCTGCACGTGACGTTGATTTTTATGACGTCATACAATTGACTGAGAAACTAGAATCATCCATTAGACCATTTCATATCATGTTATATCCCACTGGTGATTAGGGCCCGTTTTCGCGACTGAATTGGTTCGTGGTTGACTGGCGCAGTCTGTGGTTCATGTGTTTTGGCGTTCCGGAAGTTGAAGATTTACTGACTTGGTTCGTCGAACCAGTGACGGACCTAACGTTCGGATATGTTGTCGTCGTGAGCGGGGTACCTCAATAACATATCCGAACGACCGATATGGTCGGATAACGGTATCATGTGGTATAAATTCGTATCACGTGGTACACATTCTACTCGATTGCTTCTGCGTCAAGCAAAAGTAAAAGTGTGAGCATGAGTAGATAGGTAAACCAACCACGTGATACTCCTCGACAACGAACCCGAAATCAACCCGAGTTTTGATCTCGGTCCGTTGTTGCCAATGTTTCGTAAATTTCAAGATGGCGGCGCCCAGCTACATTTTTCAAACTTATTTGAATGATGAGATCTCGTCAATATTTTGAGTGTATGCGGTCGTCTGCGATTTACATAGACTGAAGTTAAAGTCTAAGTCGAATTACGATCAAATTGATTGCTAAAGTTAACGCAATTTAGAATGCTTGTGGGTTCAGATCATTGCCACGAAATTGCAATCGGCAAGCCTCGTCAATTTGCATAAATGCCGTTTTGGCGTTTCTGGTTCGTGGTCAGTGTTTCCTGGTTCCTGGGTTCGTGATTCCACGAACCAAATCAGTCGCGAAAACGAGCCCCTAGTGTAATATAGTTTCACGCTATGATGTAAGTTATAAACAACATATTATGACGCTCAAACTGCAGCTCCGCGTTACCTAGCAGCGATGAACCGATGACGTATGTAACTTTGATTCTACTTACACAATGCTTACCCTGGGGGGAGGGGGGGGGGGGGCCAAGAGATGGGATTGTTAAGCGGATACCGTTTGCTGTAAATAGGGTGATGTCATTTTTTAAAAATGTTTGGACCCTAGCAAACATATATAGGGTAGCAACCCATCTGGGAAATGCACAGAGAGCCTAGTTAGTGCAGTGTCATTCATAAGACAACCTATAGAATATAGATGTGGATTTCACGCCTCATCTAAGAAGTGAAAATAGTGACAATTTTAGACAAGAAGAGTATAGATAAACCATTATAATGAACTATAAAGGTGTTCACTATACATATAAAAGTCAGACATATTTATCAAATTGAGCCATAATACACATGTGATCCGTTGGCATAAGTCAGTGTATAACTGTATAAAACAGAAAATAAGTTTGTGGGCCAAAATGTATAGTGGTTGTTTCAGAAAGACAGTCTTTTAATCAACTGTATCGTAACGAAAACACCACTCATACCATAGAGGAAGGTGACGTCAATAGGCAGGTTTGGCCTTATAACTAAACACACTTATGAATAGTAGTACATTATATGAGATTTTACTGAGAAAACTATAATTATATATGGTTTCAAAGGCCCCCCCCCCCCTACCCCCCCCCCCCCACCCACCCCACTCGCACCCTACCCCCAGTGTCCATACTGGGAACGCCGCTAGAGATGGAATATGTTTCTACAAATTATGAAACTAAAGAAAATGACGATCCACATCGTGACAGGGAACCTTGGAGGAAAAGTAAAATCATGGGATCACTGCTTTGTATTACTGCTGTCGTTGCTGCACACTGTGTCATTGGGGAGCATAGCTTTCCAGTCCCTCTGGAAGCTATGGATTTGTAGATTTAAAAAATAACATTGACTAACTGAGTACGTTTATGCAATGCAACCTGCGCATCCTTGATGCTGTATAATTGTAAGGCAGCATACTTTCCAATGACGCTCTATACAAGATGTGCAATACACGGTCCGTAAAAGTCGCCCAGCAAAGATGGTCCCGTCCGTATTTGGCCATGCGCTAATGATGCTAGGAGACACACCAGCGCAGAGAGCCTTGGTATTCGCCCAACTGGGAGTCAGCAAATACAAAGTCAGCCGAGGACGTCATTGCATAAATCTTTTAAGCGTGCGATGAGGTGAACTCAAGAAAGCAAGACTGTACTGTCAAATCAAGAATGGACCTGAGGAAACTAAATATTTTGGCGGAGGACAAGACAAAAGCGAAGAAGGAATGATTGCAGCTTTAGGATGTTTCTACTTCCACAGCCGCAGAATACAGTAATCATACATATTTATTAAATATTATGTGAGATGTTTCTGTGCACACAGTTAAATATGATTTGTCCACAAATACTATTTTCTGCATTTTCAAATTTTGAGAATATTGGCACGAAATCCGTTTAGAGGTGGTCAAATGATTGGGCATGTGCTATAGTCCTTATAAACTTCCTAGACGGGTGGGATATGTTTGATGGGGTCTATACTTATGAGAAACTGACATCACCCTTTTACAGCAGACGGTGTCCGCGTAACCTCCAAGATAGGCTGCCTAAGGCAGCAACAGCGCCCAGTCAAATTAGTTTCAAAATATTCAACAGCATGTTTATTAAATAGCAAAGAATACAAAGACATACAATTCATACAACGTGTGGGATTATTTGAGATTTGGTGACTGTCTATATGGGACCCTTTGTGACGTATTGATTGTGACGTCATCATACACGCGCTGAGCTGATTATGACGTCATACGACGTCAGATGATGGATGGATACTCTGGAAAGGTGAATTACATACTACTATTACTATCTTAGATGAACTCTCTCATGGCGAAGTCGTCCAAAACAGGTCTCCGTCGTGGTGTTGTGGAATGTCCATTTGCCGGCTAAGAGAAGACTATTTTTGAAGATTTACCACTGAAATGACTGGTTCGATAATTGAGCCAGACATTCCGGTGTTAATGTTTCACAAATAGTCTGCTTGGCCTACAAATTGACATTCAGTAAGCAAATATTTTAAATTCTTGACAAACTTTTGATATAAACGGTTTTAATTATGCTACAGCCAGACACATTGCTTTCTTCATTGACAAAAAGAAATTACCATTTGTAAGCCAAGAGAAAACTATTTTTTTCCATTTACCACTGGAATGACTGATTCGGTAACCGAGTCAGTCATTCTAGTATTAAATTAAAAAATTATCAATTTCTTGTCCTATAAATGGACATTTTGGCTTTTAAGCAAAAACGCAGATTTTCTCGACCATTTAGAGGATTAACTCGAAATTGTGAACATGCCATAGGGGCCTAGTAAGTTGTATTTTGTGTATGTATACCGTATTAAGTATACCGGTGGAGAAAGATGACACCTTCACGGCGGTCTCCTCTGTAAGTACCAACTTTGTTGGGAAACTCAGTCATCAAGGATTGCGGACTGACATCCGCATGCAGCGGCAACTCTGATTATGTCTACCGTTCTTCAAACAAGAAACTGTGCTCGACATCCTCGGACGACGCAATCTTCCCAGGAGGTTACCAAAGCTACGTGGACTGTGCGTGGTCTGAGTGCAACATCAAAGAAGCAAACCTTAGGCGCAGACTGTGAACACTATAACATCGATATTGCATGCATTCAAGAGACTAAAGTAGCTACGCACTCAGAGCAGCAACTACAGACAGGCCATAAGCTAGTGCTCATGGAGCAAAAACAGGCCACATACCGGGGCATAGGCTTCGTAATCGGACCAAGGGTCTTGGATCATGTCATTAGTTTTGGATACGTCAGTGATCGCGTTGCATTCATCGACCTGGCTATACACATGGGGAACATTGCTTTCCAGTCCTTCTGGAAGCTATGGATTCGTAGATCAAACATGCCCTTGATAAAGAGGCTACGTTTATACAATGCAACATGCGTATCCTTGATGCTGTATAACTGTAACAGCTGGGCACCTACGCACCATCACTGGACACCGATGGCCAGACAGCATAATTTCTAACGATGCACTATACAAAATGTATAATACGTCGCCGCTGTCTGTAAAAGTTGCCCAGCAAAGTTGGTCCTTGATTGGCCATGTGCTAACGATGTCAGAAGAGACAACAGCACAGAGAGCCTTGGAATTCGCCCTACTCGGAGCCAACAAATACAAAGCCAGGAGAGGATGGCATTGCATAAATCTGCTAAGCGTGCTACGAGGTGACCTCAAGAAAGCAGGACTCGTTACACTCAAGTCAAGAATGGGCCTGAGGAAGCTAAGGATTTCGGCTGAGGACAAGACACAGTGGGCAAAAGCGAAGAAGGACTGATTGCAGCTGTATGACGTTTCTACTACTACACCCGCAGAATACAGTAATCATCATCATACCGTATTAATTGCCATGTGCTCAACGGACATATCCATTTTTAGCTATGCCCCGCCCATCTCTAGCTAAGCTCCAATCACACCTCGCTCGTGTTGAGATCGATCGATAGATCTCTGAACTCTCTGACTATCAATTTCCAGAAAACTATCAAGGTAAGCTATTGAATATGTTGGAACTAATTTGACTGGTTCAAATATTCAACAGCATGTTTATTAAATGGTAGAGACATACATTTCTTACAACGTGTCGGACTATTAAGAGTTAAAGACGCGCCAAATAGAATCATTTATGACGTAATGTTTACGATGTCATCCTACACGCCGCTAAGCTGATTATGACGTCATATGACGTCAGATGATAGATGGATACTCTGGAAAGTTGAATTTCAAATGCATTTTTCTGTGTTGGACAGAGTGATTTTTCAACAACAGATTTTATTCAAAGGATTTATTTTTGACATTCTTTACATACCTGTATTAAAATCCAATGTTACAATTTGTGCATCTCTCGGCCCTAACGAGCCTGTGGTACCGGCTGGTGCGACGATTCTGCTTATCTTGTTATAATAGTCGTACTGCAACTGAAAATAAAGATTCAAAGATGTTATTATAATTGTTTATTCGAAAGCATCCGCTAAATATGCTATCTAAATCCCAATCAACATGCAGACATTTACTCATGTACGCATTTTTGCATATGACCACATGTATATAGTTAACGTTATAGTTAATCACATATGGACGTGTGTGTGTGTGTGTGTGCGTGTGCGTGCGTGCGTGCGTGCGTGCGTGCGTGCGTGCGTGCGTGCGTGCGTGCGTGCGTGCGTAGGCCGACTCAATTTAGATGCTAGAAAAAGTATCTCTTGCCAAAGTGGCCAAAGACACGTGTTTGCCCGCACATGGAAATATCCATGTCACATGTTCTTCTTGGTAATGCAACCTATGGTGGCTATCCACTGAAGTACATCAGTTTGCTCATGTATGTAAACTATAAATCTGTTCACATGACATAATTTACTTAAAGTGATGATAATCTCATCTCAAATGTTATACTGCACCGATAGATTATGGTTTATAAATTCCATATCATTTATATTTTGTCACATTCCCGTCACTCTATCACAATTATCTGCTTTGTAATATCGCGTAAGTGTTGAACAGTGATCACCACCGTTTTTGTCCCCTCAAGCGATAGGGCGTGATGTCATGTAAGTGCCAATGAATTACATTCTTTATCTTCTTCTTCTTTTCGATCGCTGGTATCACACTTGGAGAGCCGTTCCCAAGATGAAATCTGTGGTTTTCTGCAGTTCTTCCACAGGCCCATACAGCTTTT
Source organism: Chaetoderma sp. LZ-2023a (assembly GCA_034401795.1). Classification (NCBI taxonomy): domain Eukaryota; kingdom Metazoa; phylum Mollusca; class Caudofoveata; order Chaetodermatida; family Chaetodermatidae; genus Chaetoderma; species Chaetoderma sp. LZ-2023a. The sequence goes on along the minus strand of CM067369.1, from coordinate 177,098,827 downwards.
CAAGAAAAGAGGTTGACAAAGGCCAGATCTCTTCTCTCAGCAGCTGATACGTACTGCAACATTGAAGTATGTGCTCTGTGGTCTGTTCTGCTTCTCCACAAGGACAAGCTGGCGATGTCGTAAGGTGGAACCGCCTGTACATGTGTTGGTTTAGTCTGTTGTATCCTGTTCTGAGACGAAAAATGGTCACTTGCTCTGGCCTCGAGAGATGATGGTAGGCATCTTCTGATTGAGGTGTTCTATAGAGTGACTTGATGATAGTCTTCATCTCTGTATGGGTAACCATGTTTTCTGTCTGATTCTCTTCTGCACCCACCTTTGCCATCTTGTCTGCTTCCTCATTTCATTGGACTCCACAGTGTGACGGGATCCACTGCAGTGCTATCCGAAAGCATTTGATGGTTTGTAGTGCTTCTTCAAGTTGTGGCAGCTTACCTTTGGTGATAGCCTCAAGGATGGAGCGGGCATTTGCCTGTCGGTATTGCAGCTGACTCATGTTGTCCGTTTGGATACTGTATGTGCAGTCCGGCACCTCCGCTCCTAATTGCATCTTTGGCTGACCCATCTGTGTAGACACTTATCCATGTCTCCTGAGGGTACATTTCTTCCAGCATGGCTAGGGTCAGGGCCTTCTTGCTCACATCACTGTGTTCATCTGTGCTTGTGAGATGAGGTACTGTGGTGCGAATAGCTATGGTCTCTAGTTTGTTTTCCCAGGGTGGAGGATCAAGGGTGTGATTTGGGTCTTCTATTTGTGCTGGCAACATTTCTTGGTGTTTCCTTTGAAGTACTTTTGTCTCTTTCACAAAACTTGATCGTTTAAGTCTTCCTGATGACAGCTGTGCTTGCCTGGTTTTGTACTCTGTAGAGGTTCTGTTGATGAGATTTAGCTGCTGTCATCCATGAGCTGGATCCATACTCAAGGTGTAGTCGTACGGTACCTAGGTAGATGGTCTTGAGGATCCTTTCATTGGCACCCACTTTGTTCCTGTCCGCTTCCTCATGATGTTTAGCTTTCTTCTGGCCTTTGCCTCTGCCTTCTGGGTGTTCTCCTTCCATGTTGATCTTCTGTCATAGGTGATTCCCAGGTATGTCTGCTGGTCCTCGTACTCGAGTGGAGTACCGCCCAGTGTCAGATTTCCAACCTTGGTTTTGGTGGACAGTGAGAATAGCATGGCTGATGATTTTTCTTTGTTGATGGTAATACACCAGCGATTGGCCCAAGCTGTAATTCTGCCCAAGGCGAGCTGCATTCTGTACGTGGCAGTCGTTGTGTACTCCTCGGTGCACCAAAGTACGAGGTCATCTGCATAGAGGGCTGCTTGGATCCCATTGGGCAGCTCTGCTGCAATGTCATTAATGCAGAGTATGAACAGAGTTGGTGATAATACTCCGCCTTGTGGCACCCCTTGTCTCAGCAATACATTCTGTCCAGATTGTCCATCCACCAGCACCCTAGCTCTGCGATTGTGTAGGTATGACTTGGTCCATCGGAACATGTTGCCACCGATGCCTGTGCGCCGCTAATTGCGATCCGACCACTCTACTGAGGTTTCTGTGAATGTACAAAATGCCAAGTCCGGCGTTGTTGTCGAGTGCCACCGGCGCGAGTAGAAGGTAGGCTGATCTGTGGGATCGTTGACAAGTAAAAGGTGCTTTTCATCTTGCCATGCTTCAATGTCTTCTGGTTTATCAAGTGTTCTGTATCCCTAGCTCTGGGACTGGCTATTAAAGTCTCCCGCAATGAGGAAGTGGCAGTCCGGGCCCTGGATTGTGTCAAGTGAGAGATTCTTGTCATTAGGGCAGTAATAATTGGCAATGTCAATCACAGAGTTGCTGGTTGTTACCTTGATCTTGATATATTCTACCTCTTCCATAAAGGTTTTGATCTGGCTGGTGTTCACGCTGTTTCGGACCAAGGTGATCATCCCGCCTTTCTTTCCTCCTCTTCTATCACACCGGAAAATCTGGTAACCTCTGATCTTAAATGGTTTTCCTTCATGCAGGTGTGTCTCTTGTATGCAGCAGATATCAATGTTGTTTTCGTACAGGAATTGTTCGAGCTCTGATTTCTTGTTGGTAACCCCGTTTGCGTTCCAGTGCATGGTGTTGATACTGGGGTTCTCTTTGGGTTTGGTCTTCTGTTTCGGTTGGCCAGTAGCTCTCCATCCTCGTCCCCTGGCTCCACAAGACGAGTTGATGGGACCTCCAGTAGCTGAGGGTGTGCTCCTTCGAGGCGTGGAGCCCGGCGCTGCACCTGCCTGGCGGATCCTCACAGGGCGAGCACCATTTCGGTTGATTCGATCTCCAAGTGTCATTTTATTAGCGTTGTGCATAATGCTCTGGTTAGCCCCTCCAAATGTCTGGATTGTTACCCAGTGGGTTACACCCCTACGCCACGTTGAGGCCGAGCATATAGTCTTAAATAGGGGGGGGGGGGCATCTTTATTACGTAATACCCATCTCGTTTAATATTTTGAAACTAATTTGACTGGAAGTTGTTGCTTCCAGTCAAATTAGTTTCAAAATATTCAACAGCTTACCTGAATGATTGCTTTTATAACACATTGCCAAACTATAGCTGGCGCCTCTATGACTGAGCGGATATACCGAGGCAGACAAGATAGACGTTTTCTGATTGGTTGAAAAGTAAATAATGACAGCCAGCATTGGCAGTAGAAATGTAACAACATTTATCTACTAAAGCCTGAATATCTTTCTTTAGCGGAATTATAAAAAGCTTAAAACTACCTGTATAGTTTATGAGTGGCATATTTGAGAACCTGAATAGCTATCAAGAGATGAGGTTATATCCTTTAACAAGTAAAGTTACTTATGAGAAAATATACTTTTGCATCACCTCCCGATGTCATGTACATATACTTTTACTCGTGGTAAATTACTCCAAGCGTATTTATACTCCATATGTAAATCTGTTTACATGACAACCATACTTACCTTGAGTAAACCAGTTCCAGCATACTACATTTCCGGAGAACGACGTCTAAATGTAATTCACACTAAACTTCGAAACAGATGCAGCCCATTAAATGCCCACTTATTTCGTTTTAACATAGTAGCAAACCAAAACTGTCCACACTGCGATCATATAGAAGATAACAACCATTACCTCTTTATATGTAATCATTACAATAATCCAAGACGCAAGCTCTTAAACGCTCTAAGACCTCTTTCTCCACACGACCTGTCAGTGAATCTATTGCTAAACGGAGATGCTGACCTCGAAAATAACCAGAATATATTTATATTTCAAAATGTCCATGAATATATTCGCAGTACCAAAAGATTTAATCAAATCTAGGAAAACTTCGAGGTGTATGTTCGCACCAGGATTCTTGGAGATGGAATTGTTGGGGTGGTAAGCTTTTGGAGGCATGGATTGTGTGTCTATAGGTGTGGTGGGGCGGGATGGGTCTTGGCATCTGATGCTTTCGTTTCAAATGAAATAATGTGTTGTTGGTTTTTGTTGTTTTTTTGTTGTGAAATTGAATTGGGGACTAAATTATATAGACTTATGCTTTATGAACGCGTCATAATTTGTGATCTGTTTCGTTTCATTGCGCCTGGGCGCACGACTTAGGCCGCTATAAGCGCTAAATTCCTTCAGTCTTGTCTTGGAGAGTTTTGGTGTGGATATGCACATTTAAGAGGTTGACGTGAGCACACACACACGCACGCAGGCACGCACATACGCACGCACGCACGCACGCACGCACACTGGAAAAGATCAACAGGCAAGCACGCATGAAATTGCTTAAATTGCGTATACATACTCACGCACGCACGCTCCTGCACATGAACGAATACAGGCACGCACAAATGCATAACACACGCGAATAGCGAATACTTAGTAGATATATCACAAGTACTTTATTGTTTTAAACACACAAACAGGCGCACATCTACATATATATTCACGCACGGATCACAACAATGCTACACACTACTTAACTACTAAAATCAGATAAAACACAAAGACATGCATATACACACATATATAAACACAATTCAAAATCTTATCTTAATTATTCTATTAATTTTCATTTAAATCTTATATTCATTATGGTTTAAGTTCTTATTAACTGCACATTTTCGTCATTATTATAATCTATTGTATAGTATTTGGAGCGAGTTGTAACTAAGTTGGAGACAACTTGTGACTCAATCCGTATTGTCTCTTGAACAATAAAAATGTTTAAACTAAATTTACTTGTGTGTGCATGTATACTCACATGAGTAAATGTCTGCATGCGAATAGGGCATAAAAATGGCATCACGTATATAAATATGCAAATACTGCGGCTACATAGGCAACCACTACTGATGAAGCACTGGTATATAACAAAAAAATCTACCCAAGTTTGAGATAGAGAAATACATAATTTTACTATTTTACTATTAGTACTATTAACAACGAATATTGCTGTAATTTACGTATTAGAATTGATTAGTATTATTATGCTTAATGGATAATAGAGGGGTCTGATTTGTCACACAAGTCTATAACGCCATAATCAACTACATCACATGTATGCCGACGTCACAATCACGCCACCTAGCGCCTTCATAGTCAGTCATGTGTTCAAGATTCGTCACACAAGTCTATAACGCCATAATCAACTACATCACATGTATGCCGACGTCACAATCACGCCACCTAGCGCCGTCATAGTCAGTCATGTGTTCAAGATTTGTCACACAAGCTTATAACGCCATAATCAACTACGTCACGTGTATGCCAACGTCACAATCACGCCACCTAGCGCCGTCATAGTCAGTCATGTTATAGATATGGGATTGTCTTGAGGGAAGTCATGACCCCGCTGGATATCTTATATTTACGAGTAAGTCCTAAGTGAAATTTATATTTGAAAATACCAGGTGAGCTAATGGACCGGTTGACTGTATATCTTATTATTTAGTTTATTATTATTACAGTAACTAGTTGACATCAGTTGGTGTTGATGCTATTCGGATGATGTGCGAATGTAGCACGATCAGGATTGTTGGATAAAGTTTTATCATCAAAATTTAAATAGTCGAATTGATTAGAATAAGTCCCATGGTTCTGAGTTGATGTGTATCTGGAAATAGTTTAGATGAAAGTTGTTGCTGTGCAGTCGGCACACACTTTTATAGTATTCAGCAGTCGTTTCGATCGATAGTTTAGAAAATAATCAATGCATAAGAACCACTGGAATCGGACGTGACAAAGGGACGTAGTTGCTGACGTTAGGCATTCCGATTCTCACACGAGAATAGAACAACATCAGCTGACAATGAGATCATACAGCTCACGTGCCTATTAACTCTAGCATCCTACAGGTTTATTCACGATAGGAAATGGACAGGACATAGACATTGTAGCGTCCTGTAGGAATTAATAACATAATCGAAATTTGTGTATCAACTATATGTCACTCATACAATGGCATGCAACAACAACACATTCCGTAATGTTGTTAGTTAGCTGACAGATCGCATCAAATCAGAACCAGCTACCACCACTTTGTCTGTGTGAGGCATCATCTCCATAGAAGAATAGCACAGAGTTTGATTGGTCAGAATGACGTCACGATCAATGAGCGTAGATCAAACTCTGTAGCAGAGAATTAAATAGAATAAGTTTTCAAGTTGGAATCGAAATGTAGTGATCATTGATTGGTCAGGACGACCAACATTTAGTAGGTAGAAGCTTCTAGGAAGAAATAAGCAGAAGTTGATTGGTGGACTGATTGTCCGAGCCAATCAAGCTGAGCTTATAACATACCTAGAAGAATCATCAGAACAAGATCTAAATATCTCAATATGTATAGATCTAAATATTTAGATATGTATATAACCCCAGAGATTCTGAGGGCTATAAAAGAAGCATTCTCAGTTAGAGAAAATCAATCAATCCAACATCAGGGTTCACGTAGCACATCACTGGTGCTACGTTCGTGGCAAGTATAGAGTAGAATAGATACTTGATTTGTACCAGCAAGGTACTTGTTGTCTTCGAGCGATTTATGCTCCAAATTACTTTATCAATTTAGTACAGTTAATTTTAGATTTAATAAAAGTTATCCTCTTACAAAGTAAGACACTAGTTTGGTCATCATTAGCTTAGGACTCCAGAGTTGGAAGAAACATCCAATCCGAACCAGCGGATCTTCATCGTCAGATAGGCCCGACAGTCTCTAATAAATATCGTCGTAATTCATCTTCTCGACGAGGCGAGCAGCCTGTCAGTATCCCGCTTCATCATCGGTAAGAGGTTGTCGCAGCAACCGCTAACATCATAATCTTGCCGTTGGCGAAGTGGAATCATCATCTAGGAAACCATTCACCAAGTCATACCCGGAGATCCAAAATCTTCAATGTGTTCAAATTATTTGACCCTATAAATATCCATCAAAGCATTCAGTGAACTGTCCTGGTGCTAATTCGCCAGGCGCTGTTGCTGCCATACGAAGAAACGACGCCCAGCCAACCTGGTTTCAAAATATCCAACATCTTATCTGTATAGTTATTCGAAATTGGGATTCTGAGAATCCAGGTCTCAGAGTATATAAATCGACCCCAACACGTCGAAAACGTGGTGGGGTTCTGGTAAATGTGCAGGGTAAAGCTGGAATTAGATACCTCTATTAGCACAAAGTGGAATACTTAATCCAATTATAATTTTGATGCGACGGGGCGCGGACCTCCATTAAAGCCGTATCAAACATGTGAGTGTGCGCGTGCGTGCATGTGTGCGCGCGCGCGTGTGGGTGTGTGCGCGCGGGCGGGTTAGTGCGCGTTCGCGAGTGTGTCAGTAAGTATGTGCGTATGCCGTGCGTGTGTTTTTTCTATTTTTTATTATACAATTTGCTTAATTATATTATTCATCTGTTCATCCGCACGAACATGCCTAATTACTTACCGAATTGGTAAATTGATTTATTTTATCGTTTAATTGTGTTTCCATGTATCATAATGGTTCCCTGTTGGTAAACGATACGCCTACTCCACATGATTATTTATGAATCAAATTTGTAATTAATGTATTTATTGTGTAATTTTTCAAAATGTGTCTACTGCCTGGGTATCCAAAATATAGAGAAAAAATATTTACTCATAAAACCACACTATCAAAAATGCGTATATTATTCCACAAAATTAATTCAAATTTATATTATGCAGAATTTCGACAATTGTCCAGAGCTACACTTTGCTATTGTAGTCGAGCCTGTCTACAGCTGACATCAACCCGGAAGGCCAAAATGGTGGTTCCTCAGGGCGTGTGCTGTAAGAAAACACGTCCAGATGAGCCGCCGTCAGTTGCACAGGTGGTTTTTATTAGCTGACTACTGTCTTTAGAAATCAATTTTGATTGACCACACGGTCAAGCTGTAGACAGGCCCAACTCCGTCCCAAAAACGCTTCTTCTGTGGATACTAGAACTTTACAATGTCTTGTATATATCATCTTTTCTGTATTCCGTTCTTCTACTCTTTTTCTTTCTTAATTCTCAACACTTTTTTGCTGTTATCTCTGGAGCTCTTTGTGCTTTTCATCTGCGCTTATGTTTCTTATTCTGCCGCACGTGCACATGGCCTTGAAATATATACATAATTGACAATAGATAATGATCTAGCTCATTACCGTGCGGCTATAGGTCTGTTTGACTGCCACCGACCAAAATCCATAGGTCGTCAAAATATATCACCGGACTCATGGAGAATTGTAAGTGTCTCTCTCGCAATTTACATTGCCCAGTTACTATCCTGCCCTCTGTACTACCTGAATAATGTGAGGTATATAATAATAATAATAATAATAATAATAATAATAATAATAATAATAATAATAATAATAATAATAATAATAATTTACATGCTCCTTTCATTAGCAGGCTATGTAGAGTCTAATCCCGACACCATAAACAGTAGTGATCTCTCTATTGTCCATCTTAATGTTTGCGCTCTCAAAGATAAAATCCATCTTGTTGAAGCAAACTTGTCTAATTTTAACATCATTTCTATTACAGAAAGCCACCATACACAAAACGTAAACAATGACACTATTACACTTCAAGGCTTCCAAGAACCATATCGAAGGGACCGTCAGCAAGCATGGGGCGGAGTATGCGTCTATATAGCCGATAACATCGCCGCTTCTCTCCGTGTTGAATATGAATCTACTAGTATTGAAATGATCTGGATAGAAATTTATGATTGACCAGAACTGCTAATGTGTGTAATTTATCGACCACCCAATACTGATGTCGATAAATGGCAAATCATGTCCGATAACATAGAAAACGTCAGCGATTTAAGCCCGAATAAAAACATTCTGTTACTGGGAGACCTAAATGATGATCTCCTTAGTACGACAAACCACTACCTACGTGACATTATTGCCAGTTTTTGGCTTTTATCAGCTAATAACGGAACCAACCCGCCCTGTCTCGAATACATTACTTGACCCTATTATAATTAACAATGTTAGGCTTGTCAAAGATAGTGGCGTTCTTGCACCTTTTTGTAGCGATCATATCCCAGTACATATGACCATAACATCCTGCATACCCAAACGGAAATCATACAAGCGCCATATATGGGATTACGCAAAGGCTGACTGGGTGAAATTTAGAAACCACATATCTAATGCTCCATGGAATACCCTTTCCGACGAGCATGACGTCGATAGCTGGTGCCAAACTATTACCACAAATATTACTAATGCAGCCAACGTTAGCATACCAAACAAAACAGTCACCATCCACCCAGCTGATAAAGCCTGGATGTCTAGCAAAATTAGACACGAGATGAGAATTAGGGAAAAACTGTATAAGAAAGCAAGGAAAACCAAACGAGAACAGGATCTTGCAAATTTTACGAAACAGAGAAATTCTGTCAACACCTTAGTTCGGACAGCCAAACAAGAATTCAAAATCAAACTGGCAGAAAAAATGGACGCACAGGTTCCAAACTGTGGTGGAAGTTGAGCAAGTCATTCTTGTTTGACACAACTCCAATTTGGCGATATAGTCCCTTAAAACGTGGCGACGGCTAATTTTCCTATGACTTTATTGAAAAGGCTAATCTTCTAAATCACTATTTTTCAAGTATTGCGACAATTGATGAGTCAAAGGTGGAATTACCCCCTTTATCCCTATATACAGAACACCTTTAAATATGATCACAATAACGACTCAAGACGTTCTAGATATACTTTCTAAGCTGGATACCTCAAAAGCTGTCGGTCCCGACAGACTAAGTCATAAACTATTAGTAATGAGTAAAGAAATTCTAGCTCCGATTCTAGCACGTTTCTTTAATTACTCACTCATAAATTCAAAATTGTCCACCTCCTGGAAAGTTGCCAATGTAACTCCAATTTTTAAAAAGGGGGAAAGGGACTCGTGCACAAACTACCGCCCAATATCTCTCTTGAGTTGTCTTAGCAAAGTCATGATAAGAACGGTTTTTAAATACGTTTACAACCACATTAGAGGTAGTATCACTCCATACCAGTCTGGCTTTCTTCCTTCACATTCTACAATAAATCAACTATTAGGAATATATACAGATATCGCCAAAGCTCTAGATGAACAAAAAATAAGTACTGTTCTTATTTTTCGACATTTCGAAAGCATGTGACCGAGTGTGGCATATAGAAGCTCAAACAATTTGGCATCGCTTGAAATCTACTTTCATGGTTTGAAAGTTACCTTCATAATCGCTACCAGCGAATAGTTATAAATGGCTACGAATCTATGCTTCGATTACATGCTGGTGTGCCACAGGGCTCCGTTCTTGGGCCACTACTTTTCTTAGTATTTATTAACGATATACCCAATGACATACTAAACAATATCAAACTAGTATGTGGTGTCGGATAACTTAGAAGACCATACACCATCTGTCGACCACGATCTGCAAGTAATGAGGCATTGGGCAAACACATGGCTAGTAGATGTTAATGCTTCCAGAACAATGTCCCTTTTTATTTATCTACGCAGAGATCCTACCGTTTTTCCAATAAATTCCAAAAATTCTGAAATAGTTCCATCGACCCATCATAAACACCTTGGTATCACTTTCAACAATAACGGTCATTGGCACAACCATGTGGAAAATATAATAGCAAATGCCCAGCTCAATCTTTTATTACCTAAAGGACTAAAATATATCTTAGACCGTGAATACCTCGAAATCATGTATAGGAGCTTTATTAGGCCATCGTTGGAATATGCTGATGCTGTCTGTGATAATTTACCACAATATCTTGTTAACAGACTAGAGGACATACAAAAGGATGCCCTTAGAACAATTAGCGGAGTGACACGGGGTGCCCATATCGAAGATTTGTATATAGAAACTGGCATAGAAACACTTCCCCACCGACCAGAAATTCACAGATTAGTCATGTTTTACAAAATTGTCAATGGGATGACGAGCGAGGCCTTGACTGATTATCTCCCTCCACTGATACTAGCACGTAATCCCTACAATGTCCGACGCTCGAATTCTTTCACCCCAGTTAGATGTTGAACGAAACTCTATCGCGAGTCATTTTTCCCAGCAACAGTACGTGCCTGGAACACTCTTCCAGCACCTGTTACTATGACTAATACCCTATAAAAATTCAAGACAAAACTAAGAGCAATGCCCCGTATTCCCAGTCCCCCTCCGTGGTATTGCGTCGGCTCAAGAGTGGCCAATATATGTTTAACTAGGCTTCGTAATGGCTGTAGTGGATTAAATAGACACATATTCGATAACTTCCTCTCTGACTCTGCCAGCTGCGCCTGCGGCCATCCTGACGAATCTGTTAAACATTACCTTTTTGACTGTCCACTTTTTAACGAGCAAAGAACCACCTTTGAAAATGAGCTTGCCTCCAACCAAATCTCCTCAACAACTCTAACCACCCAGCAACTTCTATATAGAGAGTTAAACATCACGGTTTCCACCATTCTATGTCAATATATTACTGACACCTGTCGGATTAAATGACCTACAGTAATTACAAACACCACTCATGGATTGTGTCGACAAATCTATAGCCGCGGAAGTTTCTGGATGGGCATGCAGTGTGGACCAGCACGGGTGACTACAGCACATCGAGCTCCTCCTTTCTCCTTATACCGCCTTGTGATTCGTCAAACCATGCTTTTCTCCTTCTCGCGAAGATCTTATTCTGTCATCATTAGGCTACCTACAACATCTCTCCTCCTCTTCCTCCTCCTCTTCCTCCTCCTCCTCCTCCTCCTCCTCCTCCTCCTCCTCCTCCTTCTTCTTCTTCTTCTTCTTCTTCTTCTTCTTCTTATTATTATTATTATTATTATTATTATTAATGTTATTGTTGTTATTACTGACTAAGCAATAACTTGTATTATCTTGATCATTAGCTCGTTGATTTTCAAACCCGGCAAAAACGGTTGTTTTATTTTTAGTCACAGTTGGCATTATTATTATTCGCCTCTTGATTTATTTAATGTAATATATGTGCACGTAAGTCGGAGACACGCTAATAAGACATGTCTTATTGTGCTCCCCCTCTTGGCCTGATAATGAACATTCCGCAAGGCCAATACAGGGGCCATTGTGGCAGGTTTGGCCATTAACGGGTTAATCTGATACAAGAGGAATTCCTGTACCCTGTTTATCAAATAACACGCATATTCGTTACTCTGGTATGTATGTATGTATGTATGTATTTTTATTTTATTGACGCACTGGCAACGTGCGGCTTCAATTTCCATGTGCTAACTTAGCCGACAGTGCTGCACCCGTTAGTTTAATTTGTTGATCACCATCTCCCGGTCGGGGGATCGAACCGTCATCCCGCAACTCCGCATAGCATCAGCAACCAGGCATCTTTCCACTGGACCACCGCACCAAGACTAAAAGTCAAGGATTGGCCGACCAGTTTTCACATGTCTGATATACTGACACACTGACGATTCATATGGGACTATCTGTGGATGCATCTGTCACAATCAATCCTAGGCTTTTACGCCTATTGTACTCTGACTCCAGCACGGCTCTGGCAGTATAT